>JAEUWR010000675.1:0-217380 GCA_018524895.1 Podaxis sp. C-F-101400 | reverse complement strand
ATAACAGACTAGAAAATACAAATACAAATTGAGACTAAAGAAATAGAAAACATATTTGCGAGTAAAGAAAACTACTCAACGTTGGTGTAAATCATAACAGATCCTGTGAAGATGTGGAACTCCCTGCAGTCTGTACACCTCCAAAAGCATCCAGGGATGAGATTCAATACCTAGGATGACCTATTTAGCATCTGGAAGCTTGAGGAAGAGTCCCTACAGTCCCTGATCAACAGAGTTGAAGAAACTGTAAAAAAAAAATCAAAGATCTTTGTCCTCCAGCCTTTACCCTTGACCAGTTGGATGAAGAACTCACTTCTATGGCCCTAATTCGAGCCTTACCATCAGAAGAATTTGCTTCCTTCACCTCCTCACTCCTCCTGCTTGATAAACTTGACAGAGCCTCTGTACACCAGGCCTTTGTCACTGAGGACATCCAACATTGCAGGTGTGCTCAAGACCTTCCCTCCTCCTCTACAGCCTTTTCAGCACACTCCCAGCCCTCTCTTTCATCTGCAAAATGCGATTTTTGTGACAGACTTGGCCATACCATGCAGAAATGCTGGGGCTTTGAATGGCCCTCCATGACCACCTCTGGCCCTACCAGGCACCAGATTATCATCTCAGTGGACATTGCCTCTATTTCAGTGATGCCCAATGACTTGCTTAACACCATCAACACAGCTCTCATCACCTTGAAGTCTAAACTCTGGGGTGAATCTATCAGGCCTGGCTTCAGTAGGTTCATTGTTGCCACCAACATTGTCACCATAGAGGACAACCTCAAAGCCATTTGCTTACACCTTCCTTTCTCAGTAACCACCACCAATGCTTCAGTGGACAGGTTATTTGTAGCATAAGGAATACAAATTTCAGTTCTAAATCACTATGGCAGACTCCAAAGGCCCTTCTAGTGCTTCTGGTGTTCTGCATAAAGCTGCTTCTTGTATGTTTCATCATCAATGCTCTAATGCTAGTTTAGCACCTTCTTCTACACTTCCCTGAGCCACCTCTGAAGGACCATTTTTCAAGCCAGCAGGTGATGTCAGCTTCATCCACAAGTCCCCTTCACCCACACTTTCACTTGGAACTAAACAGTCTATCTCAATGGACCAGCTTCTTTCAAACAAGGCTCAAAAGAGCCTCAAAGTTACTGACAATGATGATGCCACATCTTCAATCCATTTAGCTGAAGAAGAACAAAACTCTGAGGGTGCAAGCACCCCTTGCTCTATTCACCCCTCTCTTGCACCAGTCCATGAAGAAGACACCAATGCATTATCCCCAGAGATCACTCCTTCTTCCCATTGAGTCCTTGAAGAGCCTCAAGCCATTGCTGCCTCTCACAGCTTCATCTCACCTACTCCTGGCATGTGGGATGAATCCAAACCCTCTGATCCCCTTCCTTCTATTCTGACTTTCACTCCCATCTCTCCTCCCCCTCCTAATGTGCAGCTACATGAGGCAGCACCTTTGTTCCATGGAACAGATTAGTCATCTATCTGGGAAAAAATTTTTGATGCCTTTTGTGACATTGATGTCACAAACACCAATGACATCAAAGGCTTAAAATTTTTGTCTTCACTCTTAGGCTTTGCAGTCTATTATCTTTCTCAATGGGCCCAAAATAATAATATCAGCAACTTTGGCAACTTTGATGGAACAATGCACATCATTGACTTGCTAAGAACTATTGTGCATTCAGAGCCTTTGTGCAACCTCACCATCCCATATGAAGACCATTGCATAAGTCTTCATCAATTTATCTCCATGCAGTTTCCCCTTCCATTTTCCTCCTCTTCCATGCCCACTCCCATGAACACACAACAACAAGAACACTGGGCTGAAAAAGCTCTGGCCATGTCCTCCTGTATCCCTAAAGACACCACTGGGAATCTCCAGGGCTCTTCCCCTCTTTCCCCTTCTAATGCTACTGGGTATCTCCAGAGCCTAGAAGAATCACAACTTACCAAGGACACAGCACGAGCAGTCATCCTCTCATGCCTCCCCACTCCTCTCTTGAATAAACCAGGTGAGTCATCTGGTATCAATAAAGATATTGACATGTCCCCTCCTGAGCCTTCTAATATCCCCCTGGTGCCTAAGGAACCCTCCTCAGATGCTAACTCCAACCCTAATCCTTGGCACATTGCTGGTAAATGCTGCCCTCTCCATTTCTCAAAACTGATAGCAGCCCAAAACCAGTGTAAGCCTATCATTGCACCTCCTCATCCCCCTCCCCCTGTCAACAGATCCACTTGACCTGCAAATTACAGGTCTACTGCCCCATCCCCATCCACTCAGAGGTCATCTTATGCCAAGGCAGCTTCTTCATCCCCTCTTCAAAGTGAAGAGCTGCAAAAGTATGCAGCTCTTCAAAACCAATTCCCACACATGTCTCCAGTTGATATTATCAGCTTCCTTCATTCATCCAGCAACATCAAATCCTCACCTCCTTCATTATCCAAATCCTCTCCTTGCCCCCCTTCTAAACTCAAGGCTACCCAGGGACCCTCCTGGAAGAATGTTGTTGTTCCTTTCAATGACATTTTCAAACCAACCATGATCACCTCTCTTGACTTGGTGATCTGTAACTGCAACAACACCCTTTATCAAAAGGGCTTCAATCTCAAAGTCAAATCAGTGAGAATATCCAAAAAAACTTTATGGCTTGATACAAGCCAAATCACCACTGATGAGGAACTCCTCATCATTAAAAAGGGCATTGCTGACTCTAACAGGTCAGTATTTGCCTCACCTGACATTAGGGATGCAGTCATTCTAGCTCTCCCTATGTCTAAATTGTTCATCAAACTCACCAACCTCCCTTATTTCAGAGAGGACAGTACCCCCCACACTGCTGATGACTTCCATGAAGTCATCTCTTCATCACCATATGCTGACCTTATCAACTACCTGGTTGGCAAACCCTGATTCAGCCAAGTTTCACCTCACTCTGACTCAGCCTTCCTCTTCTTCAACCTTTGGGACTCTCAATCAGCTATGAGAGCCAAGCTTTACATCAACCATACTCTTTTCTTTGAAAATTGAGTATGTATCTTCCATGGCACCACCATGAGGACTGCCAGCCCTCTGTGCAACCAGTGTTGGAGATGGGGACACCCAACTCATTTGTGCAAGGCTCATAATCCCAGATGTGCAATCTGCAGTGACCCCCATCATACCGACAATCACTGCTGAGATGGCTTCTGTTGTTGAGGCAAAACCAGACTGAATCCCCACCCCCCCACCCCCACCAACATCAAGGAGTGTCCTCATGTGACCTCCTTCTCTTGTCTGTCATGTGATTCCAAGGAGCACCACATGAACAGTGAAAAATGCCCCTTTTTCTGTCACTGATATAATTGGGAATGGATCATGGGCAAACTAAGAGAACTCAAGGTGGATAAAGACCACCACGATTTTAACTCTGGTGCTGTGAATGTCTGAAGGACAACAATCATGCCCAGCTCCTATCCCTTCCTCTGACTCTCTTTCTTCCATCCCCATTTTATTTTTCAATGTACACCATTCTTGGGACACAGTCAAGATTCTTCTCAATGACCCTTCCTTTAAAGACATTTCTATCCTTTGTATCCAAGAACCACCATTTTAAATCATCTGGAATGTCCCCTCATCTGATGACTCTGAAGGAGTCCCTTATAAAGGCATGCCATACAATCCCAATTGGCACCTTTTCATTGCAGATGATGAGCATCCATGTACTGTTACCTTCATCTGTAATTTACTTTCTTTCCTCAGACCAGTATCTCACCCTGACATCATTTCCTCCCCTGACTTTCAATTGATTTCTCTTTCCCTCCCATCCAAAGTATATTTTCTCAATTGTTACTTTGACCCTTCTGACAATTCTTCAATTACTTACTTAGAATCCTGAATCCCTCTTTTCCCCAACAATGTCCTCTGCACTGGTGGTGACTTCAACTCTCACTCACCAGAGTGGGACCCACATATCATGCACCATACAGCCAGAGGCAATCTTTTAACCAATATTATGAATTCTATCAGACTAATGCTCTCTACTCCTGAAGTAACAAAATATACTCACATTCCTTTAGATGAAACCAAACACCCATCTGTCATTGACCTTATTTTTAAAATACATGACCCTCACCTCCCCAGCCCCACTCATACCATTCATGAAGAGTGGAAATTCAAATCAGATCACCTCCCCCTCCTCACCACCTTCTCCCTTCCTTCCCCCTTCTGACCCTTCATCAAGAAATGCACTATCCCCAAGGACTCAGAAGAAGAGACCACATTCCTCTACTTGACAACTCTATGTCTCCAAAACATCCCAGCAGTCTTCAATTCTAGCAATGACATCCATACTTACACCAATGCCATGTCTGCCATCATTGATCAAGAATAGCAAAATAATGCAAAAACCATAAAAATTTGCACCAAGTCCAAACCCTGGTGGAATGCCCAGTGCTCCACTGCCCTCCAGGCATACTGAGCTCACAAGTCCAAAACTAATTGGACCAGATTTCAATGGTGCATGCATCAAGCCAAACACTCATTTTTTGATCAGAAAATCAAGGACATTGCTGAAGAAGATCAATGACCTTGGGACCTCATGTCATGGATTGGCAAAAGGAATCTTCCCCCTTCCCAATCCATCACCTTCAATGGGAAGAGTTGTGATGAGCTAGATGACCTCTGGCATGCTCTTGACTCTTCCTATAACTCCACCCCCAACCACCCTGTTGACTTAGATGCTGTCAACTCCATTGACACCCAACTGGAGCATCCATGGCCCCCCTTCTCCAATGCTGAACTATTTGATGCTCTCAATCCATGCACTAATTCCTCAGCACCTGGACCAGATCATCTCTCTTGGGGACATGTCAAACACCTCATGTCAAACAAGACTCTCCACCAAAACTTCCTCATCTTTGCCAGCAAATGCATCAAATTCTCCACATGGCCAGAACATTTCAAGAATTCCACCTCTGTCATCATCCCAAAGCCCAACAAACCCCACTACTCTATGCCCAAAATGTTCCAGCCCATTGTCCTTCTCAATATGCTAGGCAAGCTGATTGAGAAGATGATCTCAATATGCATGCAATTTGAAGCAGCACAACTCAACCTAGTCCATCCCCTCCAGTTTGGCAGCATAATCCAGTACTCAACAGAAGATGCCAGCATCTATGTCACACACCTCATCCGAAATGGTTGGAAAAAGAAACTCAAAACAAGTGTCATTGCTTTTGATGTCACTCAATTTTTCCCTTCAATGAACCATTCTATTCTTTGTTCAGTTCTCAAACATCACAGTTTTAATTCTAATCTTGTCTCCTTCTTTTCTCATTATCTAAAAGACCATTTTACCACTTATTCCTGGGACAATCATCTTTCCCCTAAATTTCCCACTTCTGTAGGAGTAGGACAAGGCTCAGTGCTTTCACCTATCTTGACCACTCTTTCCCTATCCCCATTCATGTATCATTTCTCTAATGACCCCTGTTGTAAAATTATATCCTTTGTTGATGATGGACTCATAGTTGTACAATCTGATTCATTCAATACTAATTGTTGTCTTCTTTCACAGGTATACAAATCTTGTGAAGCATTCTTCCTCTGCCTTGGATTTATTCTCAAAAGAGATAAAACCAAAGTGTTCCATTTCTCCAATCATCCATCCCATGACCCCAATCCCCCAGTCACCATTGATGACTCATTTACCATCCACCCCAAACCCTTCCTCCATTACCTCAGCTTCTGGTTCAACAGAAGCCTCACATCCAAAGAACATGTCCAGTTTTATTCAACCAAGGTGCTCTCCACTGTCTGTTGCATGTGAATGCTTGGGAACTCTGTCTGCAGTCTCTCACCAATCCACAAGAGACTCTTGTATTGATCTTGTGTGGTTCCTATAGCCACATATGGTTTCCACCTTTGGCTCAACTGCAACACCAAATACTGAGGCTTAATCAAGTCCCTACAATGCATGCAAAGACAAGCCACCCTCTGGATCACTGGTGTGTTCCACACATCACCCACAGGTGGGGTTGAGGCTATTGCAAGCCTCATCCCCATCCAACTTCACCTGTTCAAGCTTGCTAAGCACTGCTCCCTCCACTACCATACTCTACCTCCATCCCACCCCTTGAAACTCCTCACCCATAACATCAACCCCCTTGATGCACACCAAACCAAACAGTGCTCCACAGTGCTCAACCTTGTATCTGATGCCTAGCTGGTCATGGACCAGTTCCAGCATCTACATCCCTGCACTAAACCTGGCCAGTGCTTGCTGGACTTGTTTAGCAACCAAATTAAATTTATCAAGTACCCTAACCCTTTGAAAGAAGGTGCTATGGCACTCCATCTCACCAACACTTCCTGTGCCTGCAATGTATCTTTTTCTTCTCCTGTTTCTCTCATAGTCTCTTCTGATGGTTCAGTTCCTTCTGACACCTCCCTCTCTGCCACTTCTGCATTTCTCATCTTTGATTCTTCTTCTACAGACATTTTATCCTCTTTTGTTCACCCATGTGGTGAAGTTTTATCTTCTGATGCTGAATCTTATGCTCTTCATCTTAGTCTAGCTAGTTCCATTTCTCTTGCTTCTTCTCGAAATCTCTCCTCTATTGTAGTTTTCACAGACTCTATCAGCTCTGCTAAAAAGCTATTCTCTTACAGCCCCCATAGTGCTCATCAAGATGCCATAGCAGTCACTTCTCCCCTTCATCAATGGCTTTCCTCTTCCTCCTCCAATTACATCCACTTTTGGTTGGTCCCATCAGCTGCAAAGTGGTTGGTCCACTTCTAGGTGCACCAACTTGCCAAATTGCTTCATGTTCACAACAATAGGCATCAGCCTGTCTACACATCCATTGGTTTCATCTGCAACCATTACACCCTGTAAGGATACTTAGGTGATATTTTCTCACAGTTGTGATGGACTTATAGGTAGCCATCAATTTTGTAGCTTTTTTTTCTTTAGGTCTTTATTTTCATCAACTTGCCCTATATTTGTGTAGCCAGCACCTATATAACTGGTCTTACACACTTGGGCACAATGATCTAAGACTCTCAACACACTCCTGTGAGGCCAAAGGCCTTACAACCTGCAAGTGCCTTTCATTGTGGCATTTGCTCATGGACAAACCATCCCACAGTGGTCATTCTTGGCTCCACCTTCTCAACCTAGCTGAACAACCACTCATGCCCAAGTATGCCAATGGTGGCACTTGGCTCAACTCCCCTCTCAGCAAGAACACCCAGCTCTGTGCATGATTCATATGTTGCATCACCAATCATGCACCCATCAGTGCCTTCAGACAGTGCTTCTTCCCAGGGCACTACATCACTTCCTGCCCTTGTGGAGAAGCACTTGAAACCCAGGACCACATTCTTGACAATTATCCCTGCTTTCACTACCCAGTCAGAGCCTGTGATGGCTTCCACTGGATCATCAACTTCCTCAACCACAACCCAGCAGCCTTCTCCTTTGCTGACCAACTACATGGACCCATCACACAGGAGGAACATGCCACCTGCTGCCTATCCAGGAGAGAACAACTTGCCTTCAATGGCATCCCAGATGTTCACTAGAAAGGGCTTCTCTCTTCTTTCTCTTACTTCCCCTCTATATCATCACTCATCCCTATATCATGATTGATTAAGTTAGTTTCCCCTCTTTTTCTCTCTCACTCTACTTGGAGTTGTTTCTCATATCATCTCTCATAGTCTTTTTCTTTTACTCCACTTTCTTTTCTTTCCCTTCTCTTAGTTTTGGCCTTGGGACTGCTACCATGCACCTGTTTGTATTAGCTAGTCTAGTGCAATAAATGTGGATTTTTTTTTAAAAAAAAAAAAAAAAAAAACAAAGTCATTTGCCACTGCCTCCCATTGGTCTTTGGCCCTGGCTCCCAGGGAGACATTGACCTCCCTCACTTGAAATCTTATCTTAAGATTATCAGGGTTCCTTTCATCCATCAGGGGCACAACAACACCAAGCCCAATGACATTATCACTGCCATGAGGCAGTCACCTTATGCAGATCTGTTCACTATCACCAATAATGTCAGGGTTTGGTGCAACTCTCTGGCATCAGACAGGTGCACCACCTGGTTCAAAATCTAGGACTCCCAAAGGGGTACCAAAGTGAGGTCTCTGGTCAACAGGACCATTCAAATCTTTGGTCAAGCATGCCACATTCTAGCAGCAAAGGCCAACCCTGGGGTTCCCCTGTGTCAGCATTGCTGGCACTGGGGCCACCCCACAATGTCTTGCAGGAGGGAGGGTCACTCCTGCCCCATGTACTTGGGTCCTCACAAGTGTGAGAACCATCATCTTCTGTGTGGGTTGTATAAAGGCAACCCCAAGGCTAATCCCCCAATCCCTCCAATGAGAGTGGATCATCCCTGTCCTCATGGGGAATCCTTCACTTGCCCTAACTGCAAGGGCAAGCATGCTGCTGACTCAAGGAAGTGCCCATTCTGGTCCCACCATTTTGATGGTGATTGGATCAGGAAGAAGTATGCAGAGGTACATGACCACTTGTCTTGTTGCCTGCCCCATCCTGATGCCCAGCATCCCTTTCAGTCCCAATGAAAGAGGTGTCTGATGTCTGTATTTACTCCCAGAATGTGAATCATAGTGGCATTCTGGTAGATTCTGTACTTAAATCATGTAAAAATGATTTTGACATTGTCTTCCTTCAAGAACCTCCTTGGGGAGTTATCTGTAAGGCCCCATCCTCCTCCCAGAAGGATGGAGACAATGTGATTGGTGCCCCAAAGCATCTGGAATGGATTTGCTTTGTCAGGCAGGCACATGCCAATGACAAGTCCAGAGTTATGGTGTATGTCCATAACTGGCTCTCTGTCCTTCAACCAGCCCTTTGCATGGACCTGGTCAACCATAGAGATCTCCTGTTGATCACCCTATTTCAGGGCAAATCACAGGTCAACCTTCTCAATGTCTACTCTGACAATGAGAAAACTGCAGTTCAGGTGCTCTCTGAGATGTCTGAGACTATGCTGCCCCTTACATACATGGGGGGAGATTTTAACATCAGATCCAGGGTTTGGGAGGAAGACTGTCCCTTCTCCCAGACCTTTTGGTCCCAGACACTCTTAGAGGTGGTGTCAGATCTTGGCCTAGACCTAGCTAAACCCTGGGTCCCAGGCCCTACTAGGTTTCCTTTTGTAGCATCAGACCAGCCATCAGTGCTGGATCTGATGTTTGTCGCTGTCCAGGAGGCTCTCTCTCTGACTTACAGGATTGAGCCAATATGCCAGGGGTCATCTGACCACACCCCCCTACTTATTGATCTCTCTGTTGGGCATTTTGCCCCTGGAGGGAGAAGGCAGGTCTTGCCTAGGGAATCAGAGGAGGAAGAAGACTTCCTGCTCATGTGCTCAGAGGGCCTTGCAGCTTTGGCTGGGAGGGACCCTGATTCTCCAGACCAGGTTGAGGAGATGGCATCTGCCATAGCCAAGATCTTTTCCAGGGCATGGGATGCCTGTGCCAGGGAGGTCACAATAGTGTCTAGGTCCAAACCTTGGTAGAATGCAGCATGTACTAGAGTGCTCAATTGGCATAGGGAATTGGGTTCCCCTGAAGATTGGGCCAAATTTAGGTGGGCAACAAAAGCCACAAAACAGGCATTCTTTGATGAGAAGATCACTGAGATTGCAACTACAAACAAGTGCCTATGGGACCTGATGGAATGGGTCAAACAGTGCAAGCTCCCAGTAGTGGAGGCCATTACTTATGATGGCAGGCCCTGTCATGACCTAGACTCCCTATGGAATGCCCTCCATGGGACATACAATGTGGCATCAGACTGGAGGCCCAATGTCTCTGTTCTAGACCCTCTCCCTTCCATGCCCACAAGGGACTGGGTACCATTTTCTTGGCTTGAACTTGTCAAAGCTCTCTCAGCTTGCTTGTTGGCCTCTACTCCAGGTCCAGACCACATCACATGGGCCTACCTGAAAGACATTGTCAATGGGGATACCTGTTGCAGTGTGTTGCTCACCCTGGCCAATGCTTGCCTTTGGGTTGGCCACTGGCCTAGGTTCTTCAAGGAGTCAGTTTCCATGATTATCCCTAAATCTGGAAAGCCCTCCTACTCTACACTGAAGTTGTTCAGGCTGATAGTACTTCTGAACACTTTAGGGAAATTGATGGAAAAGATGCTCTCAAAGTGTCTCCAATTTGACTCCATGAAGTTTGGAGTCTTTCATCCTAATCAGCTCAGGGGCATCCATCAGAGATCAACAGAAGATGCCAGGTTGTTCCTTATCCACATTGTTCAGAGCAGCTGGGCTAAGAGCCTCAAGACCAGTGTAGTGGCTTTCAATATTGCACAGTCCTTTCCATTGCTTAACCATGACATGCTCATGGCTATTTTGGCCAAGCAGGGATTCCCCCCCAATGTGGGGAGGTTCTTTGCCTCTTATCTCATTGGGTGATCTACCTTATATCTATGCTATCTTATATCTATGGGGTCAGTTCTCCTTAGATCCTATAGTGGCAGATGTAAGCATGGGGCAAGGCTTGGCCCTGTCCCTGGTCCTATCTGCCTAGTATCTGTCCCCCCTGATGAAGCTGTTTGACAGGGAGGCAACCCTGCTTCAAGTCACCTTCCTCTCTTATGTGGACAATGGCACCCTCATTACCCAAGCCAAGGCATGGGTGGACAATCTGCAAGTGCTCCAGTGTGCTTATGCAATTATCTTTAGGCTGTTTGAGGCCTTTGCCCTCATTTTGGAACATTCCAAGTCAGAGCTTTTCCACTTCTCCCATAAACTGGGGGACAACAACCCACTGATTGATCTGGGGTTTGCCCTATTTACTGGTGATACCCCTCTTTGGCCCAAGACATACTGGTGTTATCTCAGGTTCTATTTCAATTGACAGCTCTCCTTCCATGAGCACATCTGATAATACTCTACCAAGGCCCTGACCACTGTCAAGGCCATGGGTATGTTGGGGAACTTGTCCTGTGGTCTCATCTCAGACCAGAAATGGGTCCTGTATAGAGCCTGCATAGTGCCCATAGCTACCTATGGGTTCTGCCTGTAGTATTTCCCAGGAGCACAAAACAAGCAGCTCCTGCAGGGTCTCTCTGCAAGGCAGCATAAGGCTGCCCTGTGGATCATTGGAGCATTCCATACCTCCCCCACTAGAGGGTGTGAGGCCTTGGTGGGCCTCATCCCCTTCCATCTGCATATCCAGAAGCTTGCAAGAGGGCATGCTTCAGGCTTCTTACACTGTCACCCAATCACACCCTTTGGGCCCTGATGGGTGCAGAGTTTTCCATGGGAATGGAACCATATCCCAGATCTATCACTCTCATGCACCCCAGGCTGCTTGGGAAGACAAGTGGTCCACTTGTCACACCCAATGAGAGATTGGATGAGGTCAGTGAGCACTTTGAGCTGGACACTGATGAGGCATGGCCCAGACATTGCCTCCTCAACTAGTTTTTTGACCAGGTCAAGTTTTGCACCACTCCCTGGGACATAGCAAAAAAAAACTTACAAAAAAAGATAGCAGAAGACAACCCAACAAACTATATTGATGCACATTCAAGCATAGGAACCAAATATGCAAAAACAAAACAAAACAAAACAAAACAAAACAAAAAAACAAAGAGAATATGAACAAGGTATTCTTGACCATGGCAAATAGATATAAAATCAATCTAATTGGAATAAATAAAAGGCCCATTCAAAAACTGGTCAAGGGGCCTGCATCCAGGTGCCAAAATGGCAGGTGGAAATAAAATCACCCAGAGCACATTTTTTGCAACACCTGCACATTGAGGACACAGCAAATAAAGTGATCCTGCACAATTGGTTTGAAAAACTCACCAATGCAGATGCCCTGATCCATTTCACAATGGATCACTACAAACTCAGAAAAAATTCACTGCTGACCAACTACTTCATTGCAGAACTCACATCAGTACAAATTTTGATACCACCCCTAAGATTTGCTCCTCCCATTATAAAAACATCTCCCTTAGCCCAGTAGAGAGTCACTGCAGATATTGTACAATGCAGATAACATGAATCCCCTATCTTGTAAATGGTACCAAATTTAAAACAATTGCCATAACACAGAGACAATCTGGCATAACCTAAGCAACAAATCAGATAACAAAGCAAAACAACACTGCACATTTACAGTACCCTTACAGTAAAATGCATATCAAAAGCGGCCAATTCGCGGAGGACAAATCAAACACGGCCAAGCAAGGGAATCCAGAGACGAAGTCAACACTTCTAGTAGGAAACAACATGCAAAACGGGCAACTGTCAATTAAGACCATAACATACCAGACCACCTCTTAAACTACAAAGTGCCTCTATACCCGCTGAAAAGAGCAATATCACTACATTACACCCAAAATGCAGCAAGAGACAGGTATTGTCATGTCAAGTCAATCACATCGTGCCCTACGGAACTTGATTTCGGTCGACTTAATGATGACATTGCCCTCTCCTTCACCCGAGCACGGGCTAGTTGGAGTGGGGCTATATTCGGCCGCGAAATACCAGAATACCCGGTATCGGAATCTTCATCCGACACCACTATTATAGAATCGTCGTTTTTGGATGACACTAACTTCTTGCCGACCGCCGGTCCTTTATGTCGTGGAGATATGTGCGCTTTCGATTTGCGGGGAGATTTATGACGTTCTCGGACATCCCTCGTTTCATCTTGACTTCCGTTGAGTTTCCTCCTGCGATCCCTCTCCACGTAGGAAGATAATGTTGTTTGTGTCGCCTGTTGTTTCTTGTTGGTTGCTTTCATATGCTTGTTAAATGTATTAGGTTTTGCTGAAGAGTTGTCATCGTCAGATATTGATATATAACCTTGAACGGTGGAAGTGGCCTGCTTGGTAGATTTCGGTTGTGTTGTCTGATATACATTAGCGGGCAGTTCCTCTTCGGAGCTGCTCAATGCAAGGGCATTCTCGATTGACTTCGGGGACGGGAGCGACGAAGAAGGGGGTGATAGTTCGAAGATGGCAGCCGCGTTGTTCCTTTTGGACGTCTTGGTGGACAAGGCAGGGGGTTTCCTAACAGGGACTGTGGTTGCACGTTTTGGAAGGGGCACGACGGGCAGCTCGCCTTCGTCACCTGAGCTTTCTTCTTCCTCTTTCTTCCTGGCATCAATCTCAGAGGAAACTGGATGCGGCGTCATTTTAGGTGGCGTAAGGGGGAGTTCGTCAAGAGTTTTCGCCTGGGGGCTTGCCCGCGGTGAGACTCTAGCTACAGAGGAAGCGGCCTTAGAATTCCGTTTGGGAGGCTGTAGATCGGATTGCGCTTCACGTGGCATGGCTTTCTTTTTCGCTGGTGCTCGCTTCCTCTGTTTCTTGCGTTCTTGAGCATCTCGGAAATCCTTCACCAGCTTCTTCTCTACAATATCGACCATACAAGTAGGCATCCAAAGACGCAGGTGACTTGTGGGGTCGACTATCCCCCTTCCCTTCCCTGTCTTGCTTCGGCCACTTTCATCGTCCTCGTCGTTGTCATCTAAGTCGGAAGCCCATTCGTTAGGGCCTTCTGGTTGTCGCAGACCTTGAAGACCCGATTCTGCAATTTGAACGAGTTGGGCGGGCGCAATTTCGAGTCGGTACTCAGGTAGACCATCTGCCGACGCATGAGTTCGTTCTCGGGAGATGTTGACGATAAGTCGTTCACCGTTATCGTCCAAAGAAGGGTCATCGTCCAGTTGGAGAGCTGAGAAATGTTTGGAAATCATCTTTGACGGTGTACCATAACCCTCCTCTCCATCAGAAATCCTGCGGCAAGATCTGTGTGGCGTTGAGGGAAAAGAGGGAAGACCGTCAACATCAAGGACTGCGCGTCGTAGAATTCGCAGTACCACCCCTGGCCAGACCACTGTCCTAAAGCGTTTGATAATGGCTTCCCTGTAGCCCCACTCAAAGAAGAGCTCGCACGCAGCTGCTAAAGCTGCGACATTTGGCTCTTTTGACCAGGTGATCTTCGGATTTGCACCATTGTGTCCGAGGCTTTCCGAGGTGATTGGCTGGACGTAGGAGAGGAGGACGTCGATGTTAGGGAAGGTATCAGGAATGGAGTTGGAAAGAGTGATGGATTTGCGAGCCATGAAACCCCGGGAATTGGTCTTCAACTCGTGTCTGAGTTCCTGCCGCCAATTATCCAGAAAAGCCGCCAACTCATCGCGCGAGGAGTCTCGTGCAGCCTCATACAGGCTGTCACCAAAACCACAGCGGGCGAGTGCATGAGCAGTTGTTATACCACAACGTTCCAGACCCCCTTCATAATCACCACCGCTCAGAAGTCCAATGAGGATTAATCCACCACGAGTGAGCTGGATATCTGGGTGATCACGAATATCTTGGAAGCGGAAGACACGAGTGTGGTTCTTGTCATCTCTGCCCTCTGAATTCAGGACTGGATTGGCTTTGTTGCCGGAAAGGTTATTGCTCTGGCTGCAAGGATAGGTTGGGTTGTTATAGGTTGGGTACCGACAGACGACTCACTTGCGAATGACGGTCATCGCTCCAAACAAGAAGTTGTCCACATCATCTGACAAGATTCCATCGATCACGCCGATGCGATTGAGGTATGCTAGCTCTGCTTCCGCTTCTCCCGGGGCCTGGGGCGGCAAATTAAGGTGGATAGATGAGGAGATTAATGGACCAAAGCACGTACCGTTCTCCATTCAAATCCAAATGCTTCCACAATCCTCTTCATCCCAGGAATGAGTTTGCTACCCGTCTTATTAATACGCTTGCCTCTCTTGAACTCAGGACGCTTGGGGCCATCGAATACGAAGAGGGGAAGGAACGGCGCCCTCATGAGAGTGGCACAGCGGAAGAATAGTGTTCGCAGAACAGGATTCTCTCCTTCCTTCCCATGCTCAGCGTGAAAGAACCATATACTTGCGTCGATTCCGATGCGATAGCCTCTGAGGCCTAACGGATTGGCCTGAAAGCCCTCCGTCACGGCCAGCTCAGTCAGGGAACGTGTTTTGGCTGCGGGCTTGAGAACCTGTACGGGTCAGAATATTTGAGGTTCTGGAGGTTATAGAGGTTGAAGCGTTAAAAGATACATACATCCCAAAGTCCTGCGACGCCCATGACGCGCAAGTTCAACTTGATCCAAGACACTCATGCTGGTTAATTGAGCGCGATCACGTGTCATGGATAATGGTCACTGGACCGCGTCAAATGTGATTTATTTCAACATCATCCTAACTTGAACATCTGATCTATGGTATGTCCGTAATCTTTGTGACTGCATGAGTCTCAGTTGAGAAAATCCAGTATTATAGATTGACCTTCGCAAGCTGTCCGAACCTTTGACAGACCTGATAGCTGCTTCTCCTCTGTCTCATTCTCATGCGCAATTCGGTTCCTGTCCATGTCTTCGAGGACAGCCTCGGAGCATAAGTGAGCAAGTCAGTCCGCGAAACAAAGACAACGTTGCTTACAATATATTTTCCATCCAGCCTGTGAATCTGGTCCCATAAAGCCCTGATTCTGTCTTCTGTTGATGCATACTCAAAGACAAACGTCGTATATAACGATTCACTATATCGGAAGTCAGGGCGGCGACGAGGGTGGATACTAAGCAGATACAGCTGCTGGATGCAGTTTCTCACTGCTTCGCTGGCCGTGTTGACCTAGGGTGTTTCGTTCGCCTTTTCAACTCCGTGACCCGGAGAGTCGTGACTCTCACCTCTTCCGATAATGTACTTTTCGTAGCCTGGAGGAACTTGAGCTGCTTTCCTTGTCGTTTACGTTCTTGGACCGCTTTTTCGGGTCGCATAATTAGGTTACCCGAATAGTCTGAGAAGACACATAGGTGACGAGCCTGTGTAATGCTTGAGCAGTGCCTGTTCCAGGCTTTGCAGAGGCGTTAGCTTGGGCGATGAGAATCAATACACTGAGAACCTTGGATCATCGCTGCTCTGGGAGTTTTCGAATACAAAATCTTCCGTATTATCCTTTCGCTGTGGCATGAGTGCAAGGGTAGGGGGAAAAGATATGACGCATACACTCATACAAGAATGGACTGGGAGCAAATAGGTACAAGCAGAAATCATGTATCCTGAATTATCAAAAAACGCGAGCACAGAAGTACAATATCATGGATGTTTTCATCATTCGCTGTGCTAATTGAATCATTGGATGATGAGGGAATAGGCAAGCTGGCGCTCAAAAGCGCGACAGAATCAGAGACAGAGTTCACCAATGCTACTTCGTGCCACGGTCGCCAGATATGAAGCATACATCCCTCCTTGAGACCACAGGGGTCACATAAAGGTGAAGACTTAGAGGCATCGGGATATCTCACGACCACGTATACGAGCTGTCTTCGAGAGTAGAAAGGCCGGACCGGAACATGAACGCGACACAAAGTTATGGATAGGCACGGTTCATGAACGCCACTGGATACGGTATGTAGAATTTTGCAAACGCGGAAGGAGATGTCGGAGGCCGGTTGTCGAACTGAGTGAGATTTTGTGCAAGTTCTCCAGAGGTAGTGAGATGTGTGAGATTGGCTGTATAGGTGAGATGCCCTCGTTGCCAGACCTCCTCTTCTGGAGTTTAGAAAAAAGCGGGCAACGGGGAGAAACGAGTGGACGAACCTGGTGTGCTTGCTTTTCTGTGGGCTGACCAGAACATCAGCTCCAGTGGTCGATTTATGATCCTGGAGTTGAAGGAGGATGGAAGAAAGCTCCACGGAGTCACTATCCGAGGATATACCCACGAGAGCCACAGGGTAAGTTGTTGAAAGAGGTTTCCTCTCCCCCGTATCTGGGGTGACAGGGGGATCTGGCGCAAGAGGTACGCGCTCCCGGAGAGGTTTGAGCGGGAGCACGGCTGGAGGTGGTTTCGGAGTGACTAAAGTTCGTGTTGAAGACAGTGGTTTTACCGGCTTTTGCGGACGGCCTGCTAGGTTCTGGAGATTCGGGAGGGCTGGAGGTTCCTGGTGCTTCCGTGGAATGGGCGATTGCATACGTTGGGGATCAGGGTGTGAGGGGGACACTGGAATAGGTTGTCTACGCATTGCCACATGTTGCTTGGTATCTAATGCAGGTGTGGACGCCTTGAACTGCGGAGCAGGGAGTGGCTGAAATCGTGAGGCAGAGTTTGGTGGTTTCTTGGAAGAGGAAGCGGAGGAAGACGTAGGGCTGTCGAACGCGGATTGGAATTTTGGAGCATGGAGACGTTGTTGTGTCTTTTTTGTTGGTAGGAAACCGTCTGGTTGAGGTAACAGTCGTCGCCGTTTCTTGCACTGTTCATCCATAGACAAGTCCTAGGCCTGACCAAACATCCACCACGATGTGCCATACGCAGTTCCCGGCCCGCAGATACCGGTCATCCTCCCACTCCCTACTAAACTAAGGTAGCATTCATGCGCACACGATGTGATCACGTGGTACAAGCGTGACAAAATCAGGTTGTACGAAAAAACGGAATCTACACTTTTTAGAGAGCATCTGGCGCAAAAAACTGCCCGAGGGTTAATAGATACATCCAAAATGAGAAATCCCTCGGAGCTGTTTTTGCAAAAACTGCACCGCGTTATGGCAGAGATTGCAATTTAGTCATATTTTAGGCATCAAAACGCGTCGACGCGCTCATTAAGCGTTCGACACAACGCCCTCAAGATGCCACAAAAGCCTCTGAGGCTTAGAAATCTCAAACAATTCAAAGATAATTCATTAAAGGGCTTGAACAAACGAGAAAACGGAAACTCATGAATCGAGAGAAATGTCATCCACTCGAGTCAATGAGAAGGTAAGTCTACGAAATCTAGCTGTGCACAGTTTCTGAGTCAAATTTACTCTAGATTTGCAAACCGTGCCTTGCAATTTACAGATGCCTATTCAAAACAACTGAATGCTCGCCAGGCAGCCTGGGCAGCACGAAAATATAGGGGTCATCGGACTATTCCTGACTCCATTCTTCATGAAATGTCACCAGGTTTGTGACTGAAGTGATTCTATATAGTATTGTACTTATTTGTAGTCACTCGCACGCTTTATTCTCTCCAACATGCCGATGTGAGACTACCAATTAGTGGTGTGCACGTAAGGTCACACCGGGTCACAGGTCAGGTGATAACCTGGTTTGCGCATGAATGCTTCCTTACCAACCCTGCACCGTCAGCACATACCCAACATGGCCCCTTTGGATGAAACACTTCGAAGAGAAATTGGCCAGGTATTATGCTCGCCTATGCATATTTGCCCGATTTGTATGAACAATTTCTCCCCAGCATCTCGTCTTTGGTTTTCATGGTTACGACATTGGCGAGGACGTCAGGACACTCATTTGTGAATATTATGTCGGAAATATCATCCTCATGAAGAGGAACATTCGGGGTTGGTGACTTTTTACAGTATCTGTTACCAGTACTCAAGATATACTACAGACGCCAAACAAACGCGCCAATTAATCAAGAACCTCCAGTCGCTTGCAAAAGGGGCTGGGCACGAGAGGCCACTGCTGATCGGTATAGATCAAGAGAACGGTGGGTGCACTGTTGTAGGGACCGCCACAGGCACCAACCGTCAAATTCCGTCACAGGTCTCGTTTCAGCCTTTTCTGGCCCCTTGGCCGGAACTCAATTGTACGCCTGTGCCTTGCGTTCGTCTAAATACCCGTTGATGTTTTTTTTAGTCCTGGCGCAATGGCCCAGGCTGCCATTGGCAGCATCGACACCACCCGAGCCATTGCTTCGGCGACTGGTGAAGAACTGAAACTTGCTGGCATCAACTGGACGTACAGTCCCGTTGCCGATGTCAATATCAACCCTCTGAATCCAGTGATTGGTGGGTGCACCTTTTCCCCCTGAAAGCGTAATTTAATTTAGCATTCAGGCGTGAGGTCTTTTGGCAGCGGTGAGGAATACCGCCAAGGACTATCTTGAAGAACTGGTGGTAACTCAGGGCTTAGATCCCAACCTGGTGGGCGAGTATGCTACAGCAGCCAGTCAAGGATTCGTCTCGTCTGGGGTCGCATCCTGTGCAAAGCACTTTCCAGGACACGGCGACACGCACGTCGATTCACACCTTGCTCTGCCTGTCGTAAACAAGACGAAAGAGGAACTCCTTGGCGGCGACTTGCCTCCGTTCAAGGCTGTGATCGCAGCAGACATTCCCAGCATCATGACAGCACACATCGCGTTGCCGCTTATTACAGGGGACAACACACCTGCTTCACTCTCCAGGGCAGTCACCACAGACCTGTTGAGGCAGGAGTTGCATTATGCTGGCGTCATAGTCACGGACTGCCTGGAGATGGATGCGATTTCTGCTGTAGAGAAAGGCGGTCCTGGCAGCGAAGAAGGAGCGGTCAGGGCAATAGTAGCCGGGGCTGATGTCGCCATGATTTGCCACACATATCGCCGGCAAGTGGGTGCGGTAGAACAGATCCGCGCCGCAGTTCAGGACGGGAGGATCCCCTTGGCTGAGTTGCAACGGTCGGGGGAAAGGATTGCCGCAATGAAAGACAAATTTGTCGGAGACTGGAGCAACGTTTTGGGTGAGCAAGATAGGGTTACATTTGTAAATTCTTGGAAGCTTTTGAAGGAAAGGAACACCCGCCTGAGCGTCGAAGCATACCGCAGGAGCACGAGCGTGGTTATGGATGCCGGGTCGTTGCTGCCTCTCAAGTCATCTCGGATCAGGAAGGTCGTTCTCCTTACTCCCTTACGAGAACAAATCAACAAGGCCGTTGACGGATCCGCGGAGGGATCTGATGGAGGGATCCAACCTGTGCGGAATACAGCGCCCCCGTATGACAGACAGTTCGCCAGGGTCTTGGAGAGCCATGGAACAGTAGAACATATCATCTATGGTCCGAATGATTTGCCGTTGCTTGATTATGGTGGCGCCAACGCGGTGATCTTCGTGACTCGAAATGCTTTTAGGGCTCAGTGGCAATGGTCGGTGCTAAAGAAGGTGGTCGAGGGGGTTGGGGATCGGATTCCGGTCGTGGTCATCGCCAGCTGCGATCCATATGACTTTCGGTTGATTGATGATGATCTTTCAAGGAATAGGGTGGCATTTCTGAGCACGCACGAGTTCACAGCAGAGGCGTTTGTGGGCGCGAGTGCATTGATATTTGAGTAATCACGTGCCGTTTTTCACGAACACAGCCTTCCTAATTCATTCATTGATACGCTGTCGACTGTTCCCTGTTTTCCGCCATACTTATCTCTACTTTTCACTATCCTTTCCACCATTCCCCCTGTATAAAATTATGAAAAGGCTCTTTGGACAGAACAAGTCAAAATCACATAAATCTAATGCCAAGGACGAGCAACCCCTGCTGCATCCTGCAGATGTGCGCAACTTCCCACCTTTTCCTGCCCTCCCTGCCGACATCGACTCTCATACTCGCTTCCCTCTTACTCAGGACTCGCCTATACCCACGCCAATATACCAACAGCATGCGGTTACCGCAAATCAACTGCCCGCCATTACCTCACCATCGAATCCATCCCAGCAAATACCACCAGCACAACTACCCCGCAACCCATCCAAGGAGGAGGAGAGGCATGATTATATGGGTTCTTACTGTGAGCCTGTGCTCTTGATACTCCCGTGTAAGGGGACCGCTCACGTTTTCCACTTCCCTTGCGTTCTATTTCTGATCTACAGCCATACCTGCACCACTTGGGAGTCCTAATGCCCACCATTCCCCCTCGCCCTATCACGCGTCGCAAGCTTCTCTGCTTCAGTCTAATAGACCATCGCGAGAACGCGATACCCAGTCTCTCCGAAAAAGCCCTTTGCCAGGACAGCCGATCGTATCGAACATCTTGCGGGCCTTGGACTCTTCAAATGTCGAGAGCATCCCATATTCCCATAGATCCGTGTCCGAAGATGGATACTCCACTGTAGAAATGCCAATCCGCGACCCAAGAGACTATGGAGAAAGACGGGAGAAGAAGGGATTCTGGAATTGGGAACGAAGTAAGGATCACGACAGGGATAGAGATAGATCCGGTCGTGACAGAGGGAGAGACTCTCATCGGCGAGAAGACGAAATGGCTGCGGAGCTCACGAAAATGATTGGTAAAGTATTGGTTCAGCATCCTATTCTCTCCTTCTCACGCTACCTCAGCATTTCTAACGGCCACCGCGTCTGAGGACTGGGCACTTGTATTGGAAGTATGCGATCGGGCGTCCGCTAATGAAAACAACGCCAAGGAAGCTGTGAGGACGCTCAAACGGGAGTTCAAGTTCGTTGTCCTCGTTCATCTAATGCTTTAATTTTTCACAACTATTCTAGGTACGGCGAACCTGCTACACAACTGTCAGCCGCACGAGTAAGTCGCCTCTTGGATTGTAATCATCGCCCAATTTGACATCGTTGTAGCTTTGGGCTATCATGCTCAGGAACTGTTCGGATGTCTTCATTTCCCAATCGACGAGCCGCAAGTTTCTAGAGACGATCGAGGAACTCCTTACCAACCCGAAAACATCTCCTGTAGTCCGGGAACGACTTTTAGTTGTAATTGCTGCCGCCGCATACGCCAGTGGAACGAGTGCGCCATTCAGTCATCGGTATTGTTACCCAAGATAATAACTCTACACCTATAGAGAAGGATGGTAAAAACGACCGTGACAGTTTTAGGGGACTTTGGAGGCGCGTTAAACCCATCGACAAACCCGATGAGGTCGGCCTTTGACTGTATGTTTATCTATTGCGCTGACCCTCCCACAGGGAATACCAATCGCCGTGGACGATCCTATGTTTAATCCCCCGGTCGCTTCTCGGTCATCACAATATTCGCAATATGGCGCTCCTATTATTCCACCTGAACCTCATCCTCTTACGACTGATATTATACCCACATCATCTCCGCCTATAGTTTGTAGAAACCTCCTTGCGAACGTTTCAAATTCGCTTACCCTTGAGTTTCAGACACGACCACACAGAAGACGGAAGTCACCAACGAGAAATCGTATCATACCCCACGATGAAGATGTTCGCCGCCTTTTGCGGGAATGTCAATTTGGTCAAGGCAACGCCTCATTACTTTCCCAAGCACTCTTTCACGCCAAGCCAGAGACCTTCAAGAAAGATCCTGTCATTCAGGTGAGCAAACGTCGCCCCTGCATGGCTATCTTGCATTGAACACCATAATAGGAATTTTATAACAAGTGTCGAGCGTCCCAGGAACTCATTTTTGCACAGATACCATGGGCTACAGCAGAAGCAGAAAAGTCAATTCAAGCCCGAGACGCCAAGATGCAATCCAAAGAAGTGAATGGACAGACACAGGAGACAACGAAGGAACAGCAGCTCTTGGACGCGATTCTCGCGGCAAATGGAGAACTCATTGAAGTCCTAAAACAGTATGAAGATATGGATAGAGTGGCAATGGAACGCAAGGCCGAGTACCGCAGTAGGAAAGAAACTAGGATGAACCGATGGGTAGGTTCTAATCATGTTTCCTTTGACTAGCAAGCTCATTCTTGGATTTAAGGAGCTTCAGGAGACTCCGGGACAACCCAACCGTAACTCCTTGCAATATCCCGTCGGCCCAGCTTCCCGAAGTCCATCGCCGTCTGTGCGGAGTATATCGCCGCACCAGAGCTTTGAATACCGGCGACCTTATCAAGACACCGTCACCAATACCCTCGCCCCTCCACCCACAGTTCCACATGGACCACGCTCACCTGGCCAATTCTCGATGTACTCACGTACTCCCTCCCCCAAGACAACCAACACCGAACCCCAAGAAACGAATGGCACATACCCCGTAGACTCTACAGCGTCAATCAGTCCTGTCAGCCATGATAGTGATACCGATGCGGATGTGCCGATTCAACCGAGTGCAAAAGCGCTTGGGAAGCAGAAAGCGGTCGATATCGACTTGTCTGACTGTACGTATCACGTGCTCGCTGAATCTAGTGCCTCAGTTGACCGTATCCAGCATATTCCCAACATACAGGGGACGGCAGTTATTACGATCCCTTTCCAAATAGACGTAATTCGCACACCTTCGACGATTCCGATCATGAAGACCACTCGGAGCACATACCTTGGCGTAAACCTACTACGTACGTTTACGATGCTGCGGCAGAACGAGCGAAGCAACGATTGGGGGAGAGATATGGGCAACAGATGCCACTGGTCAATGGTGTACATTAAACGAGGCTAGTGTACAGTACTCTTGTTCATGCTCTGTATGCTTGTATTCCTGTATTATTCACATTCCCATACTTGCTTTGATCAATTGCAGATCACTTTGTCGAATCTCCAAGCGGATATGTAAAACTCGTGTGGCACGCACAAGTAGTGGATCGATCCTCGCATTTCCGGCCTTTCCCTAACATACCGCCTGTGGTGGGTGTACCCTGTTACTCCAAAATAGTTAGCATAGCATATGTAATTTCCGGCGCTGTTGATAGATTCTGTCAATGCTTTGTACCAGCCTCGAGATCATCTGGGGAGTGGCCTCAATCAATCTAAGTAATTGCTGTTGAGATCTGGCCGCAGCCGACGGCGACTCATATTGACACCCTGCGACGTATATAAAGCCATGCTCATTCTCTGGAGCCCGGAGTAGTGGGTGGGCAACCCCCAGTATCCCAGGTCACTCTTTGGTTTCCCCGGTCTCTCTGTCTCAGGTTGGACAGCACAGATGATTCCTTTTCATTAGCCTACGTCCGGTATGAAGTTCTGATAAACTGCTGTGTTTGACACGAGGGTGTTAATGGCATTTCAGTTAGGTAACGTCGTCGTTTCTGAGGCACAGGGATGTACCGCAGAGCTCATGTTGATCTAAAGTGTATGCGCATTTGCCATTGGGGCTAGGCGAGTTCTAAATCAAAGACGCTGCCTCGGGTACTGATACAGATGACCTGTCCTGTCCCTTTGATAGATATGAGCATGTTGTCTGGTCTCCGCTTCGTTGTCCCCGTGGTTTCATGCTTCCCACATCAATGTGCTGCTTATGGGTGAGAGATTTCGACATGTGTAGACATGCTCATAAAACCTGTCATGTGGTACTAGAAGGTCAACATATTCATAACTGTCAAAGTCTCATGGTGGCTGCTCCAAGGGCTCTAGTGCGGCATGTTTAACAGCATAATTGCTCATAAACTACAAATGCTCATAAAGTTTGATCAACAGTGGAAGCGAAGTACCCACAGGCAAGAATGGTACATAATGGTTCTGTCACTAACCTGTACAACACCTCCACTTATCATACAGAATTATGATGTCCAAGCTATCTGAATGAATGTACATAGTGTATGTAGGTGCTAAATAAAATAATGCTCCGTATAGACCGTTCAGTCAGGCAGTGAGCTTCGGTATCACCTTGGTCATTTGGTCGATGTTTATGAATTGTACCCAGGATTCCAACTGCTTAGGGTCATCGTACCAGACAAATTTGAGGTCTTCGCACCCTCGGAAGAATGCGCAACAACATTGATATTCTTCTTCAACCAACTTGGGTTCGACACCTCGTGCTACGCCTAATTTGGCGCGGTACAGGCGAAACTCCCAGCCCGTTAATGCGTGTCCGTCGGCGGTTGCGGATTTGTTATCAACGTCAAACTCGAGACGGGCCCAATCGAACGCGGCGTTCTGGCCGATCGCCTTGGCGTATGAAGATTTTAGTGTTAGGATGATGCATAGCCTTCGAAGCACAGAGTCGGGGTTTGGGGCCGCGGTAATGGCCGCCAGCTCTAGGGGTGTCAGCTAGCCCGATGTCGGAGTCAGCTATGAAATAGACGATCCGAGCAGAAAGGCATACCTTGTGTGATAGTGATTCGATGTAGGAGGAGAGAGTAGCCCGTCCGGGGATCTTGTGTATCAGAATCCCGAGGCCAATGTTGATGACTTTTTTTTGTGGACCTTGGGTCATGGCCATTCCAAGCAGTGAATGGTCTTGGGCAAGGTGGTAACCGATCATTGAGTGCAGGAATTTTTCAGGAGGTAGATCATCCTAATCGGCCGTGAACTTTGGTGTGCGTTCTCAACATTAATAAGTATGAGGATTACCTGTTCTATCCAATGTTTGCCGTTCTGGGTCACGCAATCCCGCCACTTGGCCCTTGGTATTCGTCTGTGACGCATCATAAGCAATGGGAGCATTGCGAGGAGAAGATTGCCTGGGGAGAACCGGAATCAGTATAAGTGATGAGAGAATCAGAGCGAAGATCGTACGAAAGGTGTCTGGATCCGAAGGCTTATATGGGATGCTGACATTGGGAACACACTCTTTTACAAGCGCATGGCAGGCATCATATTCCTGGAGGGCTTTTAAACGAGGGAGACGAGGGGGAGTGAGAAGAGAGGTACCTCTTTACTGTAGTCGCGATTTAGGGATATCATCCATACCAGGATGGGACACTCATAAGCAGTGCCCGTTCCCGACATAGTCCGTTGATATGTGAGAAGGAATTGGGAGCGATACGGCGTGAAAGCAACTATATAGTTGTGGCGGCACGGGTTATGAGCAATACGGCGAAAGACGATGAGCACAGCCATAGGCCGAGCCTTGATGCATGATGCCATTGACTGGAGCGTGCAATTAGCCGCCATTCCTGACTGCCACGTGAAGCCCATAAACCCATTAATATCACTTATGGCCACCCACCATACCCTCAGGAGCTCCTCTATCGCCTCTCTCGCTGCTCTTATTGGCCTCCAACTCTTCTCCAGGCTCTTCACCTTCACCCTCAACCAGGCCCTCATACGCATCACCTCCCCCGATGTATTTGGTGCCGCTGTAATCCAATTCGACCTCATTCTCAGCACAATCTTGTTTCTCAGCCGTGAAGGCGTCAGGACCACCCTTCTTAGAGCCAAATCAACCGACCCGACGTCATTGAATCTTTCGTTTGTGCCCATTACAGTAGGAGTTCCACTTGCAAGCGCCATTGCCTGGGGGTATCAACAGTATGCCAAGGACGAGCTAAGATTGAGGCCGTGTTTCCGAGAGGCAGTGGCCGTGTACGCCCTTGCTGCGGTTGTAGAGTTGTTGACGGAACCATTTCATAACCTGTGTGTTGATTCGTGTTAACTGCGGCCGAGGAAATGCTAATGGGTTGGGAAGGTCTATGGTGGAATTGAAGACGAGTATACGAGTGCGAGCCGAGGGAAGTGGGATCACGGCCAAGAGCGTGACAACCCTCTTGGTACTTTTGTATGATGCGAGGCAAGGAGGTAATCAGGGAAGATTGGCCTTGCTCGCATTTGCAATTGGGCAGCTGGCATACAGCCTAATGTGCCTGGTGGTTTATCTGACATACCTTGGATTTAAGACGTTGAAGCCTCAAGTTGGGGGGTAAGAATTCTGTTCGGCCTTTCTGAGGGACTACTGAATGTTTGTCTGCTTGCAGTGAGAAGCAGGCAGCGTTCCTGGACCCACAGTTGTTCAAGCTGTCGGTGACCATGACTTGGCAATCCATTGTCAAGCACCTCCTTACGGAGGGAGACAAATTGATTTTGTCGTGGTTCAGTCCTCTGCAGGATCAGGGGGGTTATGCTCTCGCTGTCAACTATGGTACATATCTGCAAATGCTGCACATCATATGCAGTACTAATTCCTTTCTAGGTTCTTTAATTGCTCGCATTATTTTCCAACCTATTGAAGAGGTCATGCGCCTTTACTTCTCGAAAACTTTTGCACAAGGATCCAAAACAGAGTCGGCACTCAAAGATGCAGCCAGTGCTCTTACTTCTCTGGTCTCGGTACAACTCGAGCTCTCTGTATTCTTTCTGTTGTTTGGAGCGACATACTTGTCCATCCTACTGCCGATCCTGTTGCCGCCGCGTTATATGGCCACCAGCGCCCCGCAAATCCTTGCTGCGTGGGTGTGGTATATTCCCGTACTCGCTGTGAACGGTGGCTTGGAGGGATTCGTCGCTAGCGTGGCCGGTCCTAAGGATCTCAATCGCCAAAGCAGGTAAGAGAGGCAGTACTCCTGACTCAACGTTCCTGACCGCTCTCCAGATGGATGGTTGCGTTTTCTCTGTTGTTCATCACAACTGCTGTTTCGCTCTATCGCCTCGGTTTGGGTGATGCCTCTCTGGTTTACGCGAACATTGTCAACCTTTTCGCCAGGATCGTGTTTGCTGTTCTGTTCACCAAGTCGTTCTTTACCGGTAAAGGAGCACGAGGTCTGATTTCCTTCCGACGCGTTTTCCCTTCGCTTTCCCTCTTACTTCTGTCGCTCGCGATGTGGGGAACAATCATCTACGACGGGAGGTCTAGAAACATCGAAGAGCTCGTCCGCATGGAGGGCAGACAGTCGTTGTTGAATGCAACTGTTTTGCGGCATGTGGGGTTAGGTAGTGCGCTTGCGGTAGTATGGGTTAGCTACTGGTGGATGAGCTCCGGTCGGAGGAGGAACCTGCGTCCCAGATCGCAATGAGTCACGTTGTCACAGATCTTTTAAGTACATACGTCACTTACCTTGCGTTTCATTTGTTATTGTCATGGACGAGCCCCTGTCCAACTCTAAAATATCAGACAAAAGCGAAACCAACCTCACTCTCTCAAAGTCTTCCATCCTAGACCCGCCAAAGACCCCCTCCCCTCGCACTGTATTCAATAAATTCATTCTATACGAGAATCGCGCCAAGTTCTTCATCGTCGCTTCAAATGCATCCGAGTCGCGCCATCGGATCCTGAAGATTGACAGGACGGCGCAAGATGAGGTGTCCATTGTGGAGGATGACACAGAATACAGTGGCAAGTACATGAACTCGACATTGAAGACGCTCGACGAGGCGAATAAACCGTTTGGAGGTTTGGGAAAGGGGAGGGTGTTCTTCGGGTTGGTCGGTGAGTAGCCAATGCACTTTGAGCTGGCGCATATTGAGGGCTTTGCACAGGCTTCATACGGTTTACTGCAGGCTGGTATATGATTATTATTTCGAAACGGTCCGTTGTGGCCCTTCTTGGCGGACATTATCTCTTTCATTGCGAGCAAACGGATATGATTCCCGTTTGCTTCAATCACAAGGTTGAAAAGCCGGCCGAGGAGCAGCGGCTGATGAACATTTTCAAGCAAGTCGATATGTCAAAGAACTTTTACTTTAGGTGTGGAGTATCTCGCTGTGCCACTGCTGCAGGGATGATGACCAATGAATGACTAGTTATACCTATGACCTTACATCGACGCTGCAACATAACCTCATAGGCTGTCCTCGAACGTTGAACGAACCTTGGCCGTTCAATGATCGGTTTGCATGGAACTTTCATATGATGTCAGCAGCTTGTGTGTTGAGAGATGAGGACGGGAAACCTGCCATTAAGCCACACTGGTTCCTCCCGCTGGTGCACGGCCATGTTGACCAAGCCAGTCAGTCATATTTTTATATTGTCTGACGAGAACCATACTTATCGGCGATTGTGCTCCAGAGCTCACTGTCCTTGGACGCGTCGTGTTTGTAACACTCATCGCCCGGAGGTCAAGGCATTATGCTGGTGCTCGGTATCTGAAGCGAGGCGTAAACGAGGAGGTACGTTGAATATTCTAAATCATTCCTAATAGCGCTCGACGACCTCTGGTGCAGGGCAATGTTGCGAATGAGGTAGAGACAGAACAGATTGTGTCGGAGGCATTAACAACGCCTTTCTACTATCCATCATCCGGGTGCGAGAACAAGCATCAGTGCCGTAGACGCCCAAGCCCCAACTACACAAGTTATGTTCAATACCGTGGAAGTATTCCTGTCTCTTGGGTCCAGGAGACAAACAGCATGACGCCAAAGCCTCCTATCGAAAGTACGGTCTACCAGTTTGCCTACTGAACCCGACTCACAGTTCAAGCATAGTCAGCGTTGTGGATCCTTTTTACACTGCTGCCTCAAAGCATTTTGACGACCTGTTCAGGCGTTATGGTGCACCAATCACAATTCTCAATCTTGTCAAGAAACGGGAGCCTGTTCCCCGTGAATCAAAGCTCCTGGACGAGTACACACAATGCGTCAAGTACCTTAACCAATTCCTGCCAAAAGACAAGAAGATGATATACCATGCCTGGGATATTTCGCGTGCTCATAAAGAGTGAGTTTAACAATGGTTGCGATTGGAGAATCGCTGAGATTGCCGTAACAGTAAGGAGCGAGACGTAATCGGATATCTCGAGGATATTGCAGAGGAATCTATTCAGATGACTGGTTTCTTCCATACAGGACCGGAGCCATATTCTCATCTGCTCCAGAACCAGTATAGGCTCGTCGTCTTTGTCATATCACCGGGTTTGTAGCCTAACGTTGCATGTAGCCCGGATGGCGGTGAGCCTCCTTGGCGAAACCGGATCCTGCTTCAAAACGGAATTTGTCGAACGAACTGCGTGGATTGTCTAGATCGCACCAATGCAGCTCAGTTCGTGTTTGGCAAACGGGCATTGGGTCATCAATTGTATGCACTCGGGGTGGTCGATTCGCCCAACCTGGAGTTTGACTCGGATGCCGTCGATATGCTGACAGAGATGTACCACGACCATGGCGATAGTATGTCGAGTCCTGACCCACCTCAGCAGTTTTGTCTAACTCTACTTTTCCTCAGCGATCGCTCTTCAATATACCGGAAGTGCCCTTGTCAACCGAGTTGAAACGTACCGTCGTATGCCACACTGGAATAGCCATTCTCGGGACATCATTGAGAACATTCGACGGTTCTATACAAACTCCCTGTTAGGTTTGACTAATTTACAATAGCCTTTGCACGAAAGACTGACACAGATACAGATGCTGATAAGCAAGCAGCTATCAACTTGTTCCTTGGTGTCAACAGCGAGCGAACTCATCCTTTACCTCCGGTTCGTAGTGGATATCAAAGCTGGTTCCATCCCGAATACCTCGTTCCTCCGTACTTGGTCGAGGAAAGCGAGAAGGCACTGCAAGATTTCGTTACTACCCGAGGAGATTTTTGGGTGGAGTACTACCGCCCCTTGCTATTCACGTCCTTGGGCAAGCATTTCGCTTACTCGATGAACAGCACATTGAAACTTCCTGGGTAGGCAACGATCGAACATCCTTTCATCACAACGATGCTGATGAGCATATGGACAGCAAAACAGCTGGAGACGTATACAAGGGCCCCTTCCAGAAACGTTTCTACAGAGACGTCACCCATGGTCCTGGGTATGTTCCCACGTTTCCTCTGCGACACTTTTGACTGATAGGAGGTAGCGTTGTACAAGGTGTTCGACAATGGATTAGATCAAGCCCAACGTTGGAGAGGCAGAAGAAGCACCAGAACAAAGTGCAGAAGGAAGCCGAAGCTGTAAAGGCCCAGGTTACGACACATCAGGATAAGAATCCAACCGAACTTCTTGCATTGCAGTTACTGGAGCCTTTTGTATCGGAAGATGAACAAGACGAATACCAAGGGTACGACTCTACGGCCTATTGATCGCGATTCCTTTCCTAAAATTTATCTCTAGCTACATTGATCAGTGTCAAGAATTTCTCAATGCACCAGCCATGCGTAGCGAAAGGAAAGACCTTGGCGTATATCAGACCGCGATTGACACTTCTAACGGCCTAGGACTCGAGCGGTGTAAGGAAGAGACAGTAGAGAGCTATGTGACCTATGTCGGCAAGGCATATGTTCACGAAGCGACGAGAGAATTGCTGCCAATTACTTACAATTATGAGAAATGGCTGTCCGGATATGTGTAGAATTGGATTCAACAACGCGGAGCAGAAAACTTACATATCTTTGAGAACAATATTCCAGTGCTACACACAGAATAGTAGGAAAGGTCATACAAGCTAGAATACAGGGAAAACCACGCTAGTTTGGAGAACCACGAAAGCAAGACAGCGAAGACTCGGAAATAGGAATAAATAGATCGTGACAGGGGTAGGCGTGGACATGTCATGCATCAGATCCCGTTACTGGGATAGGAGTAGCCGCGCGGGAGGGTGTCAAGAAACGCCGTTCACGTCGCAAAGTCTGCGCGAAGGCATGGGGAGCCCCAGATATGGTCTCTGCGAAAGCAAAGGCCAAACCAAGAGCCGCATTCCACACACGTAGTTTGAAACCAAGGACGTCAAGACCGTAAATACCACTTTGCGCATCAAGGGTGGAGAAGGGATACGCAATATGTGCAGCTAAGCGAATGATGGATGCAGTAAGAGGATCAAAGGCAATAATGTCCTTTGTGTCCTCGCGTTGGCGTTGATTAACGGCGGGGTTGAAGGAGATGAGGTTTCCAACGATAGCTGGGGCCAAGAGCGTGGGTATGAACCAGTGGAGCAGAACAGTCCAGAAGGCCGCGGTTTGGAACGTGCTTGGGGGAGGATAGACGATTGGCAATGAAACTGTTCCCTTTGGGGAAAGAGGTAGCTGAGGGAAAGTTAGAACCGTCAAATTACCGCGGGATGGGTTCAAATCTGACCTGAGCAACTCTCCAGGGTATAACAGTATGCAAGATGTACAATAGCTCGTAAATAGCCGTGAGGGACCAAATATTACGCGAGTTTGACAAGAACTGGAGAGATGTGAGTGGAATGGCGGGAAGGCAGGAGTGAAGAACAGACCTGGCGGAGAGCGACCAGAGACTCACGTCCGTTCTGCATCATATCATGCTGTTTAATATCGCGAACTACAGCAGAGACGTCTGCGGCCTTGATGTTTTCGATCAAACTTTTAGTTGGACTAGCTGGACTAGCCGGACTAGGGGGGAGCGAGGGGAGACTGCTCGGAGTAGGCGCCTCTGGGCGACGAGGGGACTGGTTGGGTGTGCTGTCCGCGGGAGAAATGGGGTGCTTAAGATAGGCAGACACGTCCCGGAGATCCTTTGGGGGTGTTGCCTCGCGAACCGGTTCAAGTGCAGCAGAACGACGGCCGAGGCGTGAAGGGGGTTTTGGCTCTACAAACACGGGCTCGGGCTGAGATACACGCGTCCTATGGGGTATAGAGTGAGACAAGAGAGCGTCATGGCAGGAGAAACGACATACGGTGCCGTATTCGCGGGTTGAGGCTGGACGCTCCGTTTCCGTCTACCGAAAAGACCGGCAAAGGCGGGGTCATCCTCGAGTTCTGACTGGTGGTCGTCAAGGTGTTTCTTTATTCTTGCCTGGATGTCGTCTTTCGTGCCTTGGTCGCTGAGGTTGAGGGCGAGGGCGATCTCCTGGAGTTCTGATTTCTTCTTGGGCTGCAAAGCGCCCGTGTACTGGACAGGGGCCATGGATGTTGAAAGCAAGATGATCAACAAAGTCACGTAGCTCCGCACGTCACGCTTCTCACCTATTTGGTCCTATTTACGCGTTTGGATGTCCGTGTGGATGTGTGGATGTGTGTCGACCGACAACTGATTGATATGTATTGCCTTGGTACCAGCTATATATATATTCTTTTGTTACGGTGCACCGCCATTCTTCTTCCTTCGTTCTTCCCCCAAGCCTCTGCGAGGTCTCTTTTTCTTTGCTTGTTCTGTTGACATGCAGTTTGTGTGCTTTTCCCTTGTTGTTCTGTTTACTCTCGCTGGACGAGGTACGGCCAAGTCATGTCTTCATAAATGATTGACTGAATCCTACGCAGCATTGGCCTTTAATATCACTCTGGGAAACCAGGTCCTGTTCCCGGAGGACATGCTGGCTGTTGAGCCGAGGTCTGTTCCAACTGAGGTGAGTGGCCTGGAGATTGCAGGCACTGCAAAGTGCTCATGTGCGGTATAGTGTGTCGGCACTTGTGGCACGGCCAGACAGAGCATTGGTGGATGCAACAACGACACGGCCTGCCTATGCAAAGCAGATGTGATCGCGAGTTTGCAAGGGTGCCAACAGTGCATGTTCACGCAGCTCATTGAAAAGAACCAGAAGCCACAGGACCCGCGGGTTGGGTCTTCTCCGCTGATGGCTGGTAAGTAAAGTGTAGGAATTCAGTCGAAGCAGTTGATGGAAATTGTCCCGCAGCATACGCAAAATCGTGCACGGATGCTAATATTACCCTGGCTGCTAACCAGACGGCTCTGGTGCTTCCCAAGGACTGGGATGGACCATTCGTCGCGGTTCTCCCGGTTGGAGGGGTTGCCTTTGCAGTGATTGCAGGCGGATTCCTTGGATTCTCTGCGCTGATGTTGTTGAGTAACATGTCGTAGATACTTAGCGATGCTGTGCACCTCGAGGCGATTCCCACGGGGATCAAATAATTTGATAAATAAATTGAATTCCCGTCTTGATACTCTACCTTCATCCTCTCCGCCATGTCCCAACCCAAAGCTGCCCTATCCCAAGACCACCAGATTCCCTCAAAGTATGCTCCTCAGGTCCGCTCTCTCAAGGAGCTCTTCCCAGACTGGACAAACGACGGTCCGCTCTTTTCCACTCGGTCTTTGTACGCGCACGACTCACCAAAAAAAAAAATATTACAGACCTCTATTCGACTCTTCTTGAAGCCAACGGTGACGTTGAATTAGCCGCAACTCGCATTACTGACGGTTTGTCTCCTCCCCGACCTCTCCTCGCTGTTTCTTACGTCACGGCCTTGTCCAGGTGTCGCCGAGCAATGGGGTTCAGTTTCGCGCAAAAAGGACAAGAAATCTGCCTCTGCCCAGCCCTCCAAGGACTCGGCTCCCGTCAGAGGCGAGTCTCGTGGGGCCAGAGGTGGTCGAGGCGGTAGAGGTGGTCCTGGACGAGGTGGTGCCACAGCCCGAGGCCGCGGTCCTCACAGGGGTGGTATCGTCAACGGTCACGCTGCCCGTACTGGCAGTCCCCGTCCCGCTCCGCCCGCTGGTGACGTATCTGCTTCCACCTCGACCGAGTCCGCCCAACTTGAATCAGTTGACGTGTCAAAATCGTTGTCAAACGAGGTTAAGGACCAGCAAAATGGCGTTCCTCAGGTGGCACATGCCTGGATAGACTCGAAGCCAGCCCACTCCGAAGGGCCAAGCGCGACTTCAATCCCCAAGCCAGCCGAGACGGATGCCAGCACGCCCCACGCACCAGCACCCGTGAACCCTGGCGCGGCTGTTCCCAAACAGGCGCTTAAGACACCCGCTCCTGCGCCTGGGCCAGCCAAGCTATCTTGGGCACAAATTGCGAGGTAAGTCCCTTTTCAGGCTATGACCCTTTTCAGTCCTGATTTCATTCTGACAGTAAACCTACCCCCAAACCCACCCCCGCTCCCCCTCCTCAACCTCCTCAACAAGCTCCTCAACAACCAACACCCGCTCCTTCACAGCAACCTCCCACACCTACCCCAGCGACAGCTCCCGCACCCCCTAAAGAACCAGAGGCAGAGACCCAGCCGTCAGGATGGGAGGAGCCATCGACGGCTTCCTCATGGGAAGCAGAACCCTCACAACCCCCTTCGCAACCACCCACTGTCGAGCTTCCCAATGAAGAACCAAAGACTGAGCCTCCAGCGCCAAATGCCGTCCCTGAAAAAATCGAAGAGCCCCCGAAGCAACCTACCCCTGCACCGGAACCCGTCGCGGAACCTGCACCTGCAAAGGTGGAACCTCCCTCGCAACCCGCCGCCCCTTCACTACCTGCTCCCTCATTAACTTCATCGGCTGCCGCAACACCATCACCCAAGCTCGTATCGCGATCTGCTGCTCTATCCTCACGTGCCAGTGCACGAAACAGGACAACAGACCAACCCGTTGTGATGCCAAGTTCGTTTGGTTCTGGGATTGAGAAGATTGGAATGCAATTCGGTAGTCTCAGCCTTAACGGAGAAAGCTTCCTTGAATCCACTCCGTAAGTACTACCCCTTTCCCTTCAGATCCCGAGTCTTATCCTCACGTCAATGGCAGAACTGAACCCGAAGCCCCTACAACCGTCGCTCCTGCTCCTCATCCCGAGACCGCTGCTGCCACGACCACGCCCAACAAGCCTCAGTACGAACCTCCAACTTCCTCCGCTCCCCCCGCTACCGCTCCAGCCGTATCAACATCCCTCGGATCCGTTTTCCAACAACAACAGCAACAATCTCAATCTAGCCTTCCATCACAACCTCAACCCCAACCCCAACAACCACCCTCCGCCGTTGGGACTCAGCCGATCTCGCACCAAACCCTGTCCACTTCTGTTTCCCAACCTACTCAATCCACCCAAACCACCGCTCACTCTGCAGCTGCAGCTGCTTCACCTCTTCAACAATTCAACCACCAACAAGCCACGCCTCAGCAACCGTCGCTTGTTAACCTCCAACCGCAACAACCACAGCAACAACAAAATCATCACCCGATCCAACAACACCAACACCTACCTCAACAAGTTCAACAATCTCATACTCATCATCAATATTCCCAGCATCTCCCCGCTCAGCTTGACTCGCAACATCTCCCATCTTCAACTCAACAGCCACAGAGTGCCACCGCCCACTCGAGTTACTTCCGCCAAAGTGATCCTACCACCGCCGCTCCCTATTTCCATACCCCTACCCCCCCTGCAGGTCAGGCTCAAGACTCTCCTTATGGCGGCTTCAGTCAAATAGGAACTCAGAGCCAACACCAGCAAGGTTCTCACCTCGGTGGTTTTGGCTCAGCTGATTATGGCTATGACAACCAGAGGGTAAGTCTTATAAAATCCAATATAAGTCCGAGCTAACTTATAGCGGTAGGGCTTCTACGATACTTATGCTCAACAGACAGGATTCGGCAACAGGAACGTCCTTGGCCACGACGATATCAAGGGGCTCCCTAGTAACCAGCAACAACCCCCTACAAATTCACTCCCGCCGTCCGCCACTCAAGCAACGCAGCATTCGTCGCAGAACACAACTCAACCTCAATCAGCTGGTGGACAAGGCCCACAGCAGTTCCCCCCTCCACCCGTTCCCTACTACTACAACCCCTACCCGCAAAACCAGTATTATGGCGCCCCGTACAGCTCTGGTTACGTTCCTCAGCCATACGTAAAGTATCCTGCCATGTTCCAACCTGGCCCTCCCGGACCCAACTCTGCTCCTAGCCCTGCGACTAAACAACCTGGTGCCAACGTCGGTGTCAGCGTTCAGCCTCAGAGCAACCCTTACAGCCAGGGATTATATCAACAAGGCGGATATGACGATTACCAGCAACACCCCCACCACTCTCAACACTCGCATGCCCTTGGCCTCGGTCAGGGAGGTGTCTCTGTAGGCGCGAGCGATTACAGCAAGCAACTCTATGGGGGTGCCGGTCAGGGATTCATGGGCCTCGGTGGACAGTCTGGCGGTGCTGGTACTGGTGTCACTGGAGCCGGTACAGGTCCTCGCAACGCGAGCTCTCCTGAAGCTCCGTACAAGTACCAAAAGGATAGCGGACTTGGCGTTGGTGGTGGTCGTGGATCCGTGCAAAGTGGACCCGGCCAAGGTCAGCCTCAAGGTCAAGGTGCTGGGCAGGGAGGACAAGGCGGGCCCCAAGGTCAGGGCTACTACGGAGCAAACCGTTTCAGCGGTGGTGTCGGTAGTGCTGGAATCGGCGGCGGTGTTGGTGGACCACAGCAAAATGCGCATCATCAGCAAGGACCCCAAGGCCACCTTGGATACCCTCAAGGCGCGAATGATGGCGGCTTTTATCCCTACCAGAGGCAGCAGGGATACTGGCAGTAAATTTTAGGCATAAGGAGAGGGGATCGGCTAATTTCCGTTTGACTTCTTAATGTTTTCTCTCCAGTCTGTTTTTCACTCTGACTCTTGCGCTTCTTGTGAATATGGGATCCCCTTACCTGGGCTTGCTATCTGATTCTCTTTCTCTTTTTCTCATTCTTCTCTCTGTTCTTATCATACGTTTCGTCTGCGTCTCACCATGATCTTGTACATATACACATAGTCCAGGCATCAATGTACAAAAGGTGTCTCTGCATCCACATGATCCAGTTCGTTTTACGCAGTCAAACAACACTACGTTGATCTAGCAGTTTTTGGGCCATCGCCAGGCCCCTAAAGGGCGAAACCTAAGCAATGAACTTTGCATACAAGTCCGAACGTGGACTTATTTACTCCATCACCTAAATAATCGGGCCCAAACTTGAAAATTCGTTATTCGCACTTTGCCCGCTTGACGACAAGGCGATGTTGCCACACGAGGGCAGTCTATGACCTTGACTGCTAGCGCCAACAGCCGGCATCATGTGTTTGAAACAAAAGTTGTTTGCCATACCCACTTGCTTGACAATGAAGCCATTCATCAATTGCTGCTCCTCAGTCAAATTTTCAGTCATGATTCAAGTAGACAAGGATATGTTCCTGACGACCAAATTTCAATGGTCATCCACCGACAGACCCAAAGAATACCCCCCCCCTACTCAATTCTCTAAATGGTTTATTTGCCTCCTCAAACATCTTCAACGCCGGCCGATTCATCCTCAGCTTGAGGACCCTATAGCACGATTCAGAAGCGTTTGAAGCGATGATGAAGAACTCGGCGGGATTCTCATACGGAGTGAATTATTGAGTACAGTGTGGAGCAAGAGGATCTTTGAGCCGACCATGGAAGGTGGCTTTCGGTCTTCTCCAGCATCTTAGAGTTGAGCAGAGGTTCATCCGTAGCGACAACGAGGCTCGCGCCCGGTGGCGTGTGTACTTTGAATGCACCTGAGAATGTAACGGCCCGAGTTGTATCGAGGCCAGGGATGTAAGGGCGTTGGCTGCGTCTTTGAACGCCGAGTTTGTTTTGAATCCGCGTGCAAAAGCTTTTGAGAGACAAAGGTGCATAGCCTCTTCAATGAGTCGGAAAACAATACGAGTAATCAAAGAACCTGAAACGAAAATTAGCATTGTATCGGATGCGCAACATTTGCGGATGCACCATAGTTGACACCGGGAATGACAAAATCAACTTGTCTCCATCTGCAAACGCGTGTCTGACAAGGGATTGCCGAGTCATGGTCACCTACAGCTTGAACTGCAGGTCCACGAACGCTACCTACTCCTTACTGCAAAGAGACAATCCATCAGCATTCCATCAAAAAATTGAACAAGATTCTTACCTCCCAGCTCGATGAGATCTTGACCCAAAACATGCCAAACAAACCGCCGGGCACGTATGCAGCTGCCCAATGGCACTCTCTCGTCTCGCACTCGTATATTCACTCTCAACTCCGCCAATAATGAACCTTCCTAACCCATCAACATTTCCCCGACCACAGTCAACCCAAATTGACATACAGACTATGAAGATGGCTCCACCAACAATCCACAACCGCAGGGCATACGCGGCCACCGCCTCTCGGAAAAATGGCCTGAGTCTCAGCCCGACCTTGGCATACTGTTGATACCCCCCTTCACGCAATCGTGCTCGCAAGTGGAACTACTACTGCAATGGTCGCAAAGAGAGACTCCGTGATGTTGGGTCGGTTGATTTGGCTCTAAAAGGGTGGTCCTGACGCTTCGCGGCTGAGACACGAGATTGTGGGGAGAAATGGGTCGACTTGGACTACGGTGGCACCAAAGACGTTGAGGGACGTGATGCGTATGAGGACCCGGTTGAGAGTGGAAATGAAGAGCCTGAAGAAGAGTTGGAGGCCGATGAGAACAACGAGACGATGGAGGTATTCCTGAGGATATGGTGTGTGGCCATGAGTGGTATTAATGGGTTAATTGGCTTCACGTGGCAGTCAGGAATGGCGGCTGATCGCAGGCCCCAGTCAACAACATAACCAAAGCATCAAGCTAAATTTGGCTCAGGCTATGGCCGTGCTAATTTTGTCGTTCGCTGGTACAATTGCTCATAACTCCCCCGCCACAACTATATAATTGTTTTCACGCCGTTTAGCTCCCCATTCTACCGACAACAAACAATGTCGAGAACGGGCACGGCGTATAAGTGTCCTATCTTGTCGCGGATGATGTTCTTGAATAGCGACTACAGCAAAGAGGTACCTCCCTTACCACTCCCTCCTGTCTCCTCCGTTTACTCGCCTTCTAGGAGTATGATGCCTGCCATGCCCTTGTGAACGAGTGCGTTACCAAAAATGGTATCCCGTACGAGCCTTCGGACCCCGATAGCTTTCGTGAGCGCCTCTCTCCCTCCAACCCTCCGATCATATACGCTGATACCCGTCCCTCCCTATGTAGGCAATCTTCTTATAATGATCCCATTGCTCATGATGCACCACCGGCGAATCCCGAGGGCTAAGTGGCGGGATTGTGTGACACAGGGTGGCAAGCATTGGATAGAACAGGTGATCCTCATACATGTTCAATATCTAGAAAGCTCACTAAATCCACGTTCGGCTAGGATGGTCCACTTCCTGAAAAATTCTTTAACACAATTATTGGCTACCACCCTATACCAGACTCTCCCTGTGGCGGCTTTGGCTACAGTAGGACTCCGAACCAACGCAAGTATAATCCTCACCTTGGTGGGTTTGGTTCAGTTGGTCACGGCTATGAGAATCAGAGAGTAAGTTTTGTTACCTCTCACATACGTTCCAGATAACAAATGGCAGGATTTCTGTGATACGTATGCTAAGCAGACGGGATCTAGGAACGGGAACCCACAGCAATTCCCTCTTCCACCCGTTCCCTACTCCTCCAACCCCCACCCGCAGAGCCGGCAGTGCTACGATACTCCATACAACCCTGGTAACATTCCCCAGTCATACGCCAAGTATCCCTCAGTGTTTCAACCTAGCCTGCCGGGACCTAGCCCCGCTCTCAACCAAACTGACACCAACGTTGATGTCGGGGTTCAGCCTCAGAGCAACCCTTACGGCCAGGGATTATATCAACAGGATGGATATGACATCTACCAGCAGCACTCACGGCACTCTCGACACCAACACTCGTATGCCCTTGGTCTCGGCCAAAAATGTGCCTCTGTAGTCGTGAACGATTACAATAAGCAAGTCTATGGAAGTGCCGGCCAGGGATTCATGAGCCTCGGTGGACACTCTGGCGGTGCTGGTAGTGGTTTCACAGGCACTGGTGCAGGACCTCACAGCGTGAGCGCTCTCGAGCCTTCATACAGGTACCAAAATGATGGTGAGGTTGGCGTGGGTGGTGGTCTTGGGCCCATACAAAGCGGGCCTGATCAAATCCAGCCTCAAGGCCCAGGTGCCGCGCAGGAAGGTCAAGGTGGGCCTCAAGGGCAGGAATACTATGGAGGGAACCATTTCGGTGGTGATGTTGGCGGTACTGGAGTTGGCGGCGGTGTCGGTGGACCACAGCAAGGCGTGCAACATCAGCAAGGAGAACCCCAAGGCCACCTCGCATACCCACATGGCGCGAGCGATGGCAGCTTCTATCCCTACTAGTCAATGCCTTGCAGGGGATCGCCCAACCTTTTTTTCTACCATATGCTTTTGACTCCGATCTTTAATTTGTCGTCGGCTGAGTCTTCTAGGTGTGTTCTCGTGTCACTTTGCTCTTGCACGTTCGTACTCGCATTATCTGGTTTACCATGTTCCACTTCACCTTAGCGGTCCCCTGCTTTGCGCTCTTTTCCTTCCCACTCTTGCTTTAGTCTCAGACTTCCCCTATGTGTTCCAACTTTTTCCGTGTTCTAATTCGATGTATAGTAAGAAATATAAACTTGAGTCCTCCCGAGGATGCCACGTCGGAGCTGATGCAAATATAACCTAACTTGGATCCCTTAGCGTTGTTCAGGCAACAGTACAGACTATTGAAACAAAAGTTCTTTCATATACCCGCTTGCTGACAATGAAGCCGTTCATCAATCGTTGCTCCTCGGCCAACTTTTCAATTTTAGGATTTAAAATATGCAAGGACCTGTTCATAATGACCAAACGATCATCCACCCACCAACCCAAAGAATACTCCCCTTCTACTCAATCCTCTAAATGGTTTATTTGCCTCCTCGAACATCTTCAAAACCGGCCGAGTTTAGAGTCCATATTGTACTCGGTACATACCATCCTGTGTTGTACTGAAATCCTCAACTTAAGGGCCCCTCCGTCTACAAGCACGTAACCTTATCTGGAGATAATACCCTGCCGAGGACATAGTTACTAGCCAATCCCGGTTTACGCCCACCGTCCAGCTAGTGTGCTTGTAGCCTTGTAGCCGTATAAGTAGTAGAAATTTAGAGTTCGGCGCAGCCACAATCCCCAAGCACGTGCTTGACAACCGGTTGCAAGGTCAGTCATCGGCAACTTGAACAACTGTGGGTCCATGAACGCTGCCTGCTTCTTGCCGCAAACAGACAATGCATCAGCATTCCACCAAAAAAAATTGAACAAGATTCTCGCCGCCAAGCTTCATGAGACCTTGACACCAAAATATGCTAAATAAATCACAAGACATGTTACGCTGTACGCAAGCTGCCCAATTGCACTCCCTCATCTCGCACTCGTATGTTCATCTTCAGCCCCACTCGTGATGGACCTTCCTAACCCGTCAGCATTTCCTCGGCTAGAATCAACCCGAATTGACACACAGATTATGAAATGACACCATCAACAATTCTCAACCGCTTCAAGCTACACTCGGTCTACTCGTCCGGCGCGTACCATTGACACCCACACGCAATCGTACTCTGTAAGCGGGTGCTTGACAATCGATACCCAATTCATGGCAGTAACAACTTGAGCAACCTTGTGTCCACGAACGCCGACTGCTCTCACCGCCCAAGGGAAACAAACCATCAGCTTTTCCTCAGAGAAAACTCAAACCATGTTCTCACCTGTCAGCCTGAGGTCTTTACCCCAAAATACGTTAGATAAAGAACTGGACCTGTCAAGGTGTACGCTAGCTGCCCACGGACTGCAAATGCAAGTAAAGCCCACCTTCCGTGTTCGTCTCCCTGCCTCGCATTATACAAAGCACCAACAGTATCACAATGCCCCTAGCCGTAATTCCACTCCGGCTCTGCTCGCACTCGCATGCTCTTCAATTCTAAACGGACCTTTCTGAGCTATCGGCATCTCCTCAATCCTTTTCAGTCTAAAGACGATGCACAAGTCATGAAAGGGCTCAGTCGACAACCTCACAACTGCTGCAAGCGCATAGACGACCTCCGCCTCTCAGAAAATAGCTTCACTCTCGATCCTTCCTGCACGGCTGACACCCAAGCAAGCGGAATTCCGACCTAGATCGTCATAAACGAAATATTTCCTGACTTCGGCCCAGGTGCTTTATAGCGCGATCATCATCCTGGCAGTTTGCTCTACTCGTAAAGATAGTACTGAGAACGAGATCCAATTGTGAACCAGCGCGGCACTGGCACTTCCGGAAAGATGATTGTATGAGGACCTGGTGGGTGTGAAGAACTCAGAGAAGTTGGAGGTCTATGAGAGGGGCAACCGAAGATATTGCACGGCCTGTGTGTACGTATAAAAGCAGCATGAGGCTGTGCCTCACGCTCATATTCCTCATTTATCATTCTACCTATTATCGCTCACTATACCACCATATCCCTCACTCACTATACCACCCATATCCCTCACGCACCACATCACTATATCCTTGAACTATGTATGGAATGGGCACAGCCTATGAGTGTCCCATCCTGACGTGGATGATATCGCTGAATCGCGACTACAGCAAGGAGGTGTGTTTTATTCTACTCTCCCTTGCCCCTGTTGTTTACTTGGCTTATAGGAATACGATGCTTGTCATGCCCTTGTGAATGAGTGCGTCAGTAATGGCGGTGTCCCATATAGACCTTCGGACCCCGATAGCTTTCGTGCGCGCTTCCCCCCTTCAACTCTCTCACCATATATGCTGATTCCCGTCCTCTCTAGGCAATCTTCTCCTCGCGATGCTCCCATTGCTCATGATGCGTCACCGACGAATCCCAAGGGCTAAGTGGCGCGGTTGCGTGTCGCAGAACGGCAAACACTGGATAGAACAGGTAATCCTCATACATGCTCAATGTTGAGAAAGCCCACCAAAATCTATGTCCGGCTAGGACGATCTGCCTCCTGAGAAATTCCTGCACTCAATGATCGGTTACCACCTTGCCCAAGACCATTCACTGCTTGGAATGGCCATGACCCAAGGTCCACAGAGAAAAGTCCCTCCTGAAAAATTCGCACACTTGATGACTGACTACCACCCCGCTCAAGGCTCCCCTTATGGTGGCTTTGGCCATGGTAGAACTCAGAACCAACGCCAGTATGATCCTCACCTTGGTGGTTTTGGTTCAGTTGGTCATGGCTATGAGAATCAGAGAGTAAGTTTTGTTACTCCTCAAATAAGTCCCAGATAACATATAACGGCAGGACTCCTACGATACCTATGCTAAGCAGACGGGATTTAGGAACAGGAATTCGCAGCAATTCCCTCCTCCACCCGTTCCCTACTCCTCCAATCCCCACCCGCAGACCTGGCAGTACTATGACACCCCGTACAACCCTGGTGGCATTCCTCAATCATACGCCAAGTATCCTACAGTGTTCCAACCTGGCTTGTCGGGACCTAACCCTACTCTCAACCAAACTGGCGCCAATGTTGACGTCGGGGCTCAGTCTCAGAACAACCCTTACAGCCAGGGATTATATCAACAAGGTGGATATGACGACTACCAGCAGCACCCCCAGCACCCTCAACACCAACGCCTGCATGCCCTTGGTCTCGGCCAGGGAGATGTCTCTGTAGGCGCGAGCGATTACGGCAAGCAAGTCTATAAGGGTGCCGGCCAGGGATTCATGGGCCTCGGCGGACAGTCTGGTGGTGCTGGTGATGGCGCTGGTGCAGGACCTCACAACATGAGTGCTCCTGAGCCTCCATACAGGTACCGAAATGATAGTGAGGCTGGTGTGGGTGGTGGTCTTGGACCCATACAAAGCGTGCCTGACCAAATCCAGCCTCAAGGCCCAGGTGCCGCGCAGGAAGGTCAAGGTGGGCCTCAAGGGCAGGGATACTATGGGGCGAACCATTTCAGTGGTGATGTTGGCGGTACTGGAGTTGGCGGCCGTGTCGGTGGACCGCGGCAGGGCGTGCAATATCAGCAAGGGGAACTCCAAGGCCACTTGGGATACCCCCATGGCGCGACTGATGGTAGCTTCTATCCCTACTAGATCATTGGCAGTGAATTTCTTGCGCGGGATTGCCCAACTATTTGTCTTGCGATATTTTTCCTAGTGTGTATTCTTCACCCTGATCCCGAGTTTGTTATGATATCGTTCCTGTCGCCTCGGCTTTCTGCCCGTTTGTTATGATATTGTTCCTGTCGCCTCGGCTTTCTATCTGTTTCTTCTCTCTTATGCAAATTTCAAAGGACGTGTGTATCTGCGCAGCATTGTGCAAGTTAATAACTGGCTGCGTAATCCAGTTACAGTTGCGATAACCTTGATCCTTAGTTATAGTTACTGAATAACCTTAGCCGACTTGCCAAAAGACATGGCCGCACCAGTGTCACTGGTGACTAGTCGTGGTTGTTGACCGCGTGTAATCAACGGGTTTTGATGACTCGAGAGATATTAAATCAACGTTCAACATCCAACTCTCAAGTCATCAAAACCCCGTTGATTACAAAGTGGGAAGGTTATTAGCCACTGCAATACCGTGGTCATTAACCGTGACCGGCCACCTCCGCCAGTGACTGGCCACAACTGATGTATCCGTATGATCCGGTCTATTTGGTGCGTGTAAACAAAGGACATATTTATCTGCCCAAAATTTTGAAAAGATAACTGGCAATCCTTGCCCACCATGTCCTACCTCAACCCTGCCACTGCCCTCGACCACCTCAAGACCTATGAACGCTCGGATGGCCTTTCTGTCGAAGATCTCATGGAGTCCCGCATCCATGGGGGCCTCACCTACAACGACTTTCTCCTCCTCCCAGGGAAAATCGACTTTCCTGCCTCGGACGTCCTGATGGAGAGTCGCGTTACAAGAAACGTCGTTCTCAAGACGCCATTCATGAGCAGCCCTATGGATACCGTCACTGAGACCGAAATGGCCATTGCCATGGCGGTAAGGCCCTATTTCTGCGTCTGTTCTCGTACCCTCAGTAATCTGTCTTGTCGACTCGGGAAACCAGTTATTGGGCGGCATCGGTGTCATCCATCACAATCAATCTGCCGAGTCACAAGCGGCTATGGTCCGAGCCGTCAAACGTCATGAGAATGGATTCATTACGGATCCTGTGGTTCTCTCACCTAGTCACGCCGTCGAAGATGTATTGGACATCAAAGCGAGGCTGGGATTCTGTGGCATCCCCATCACAGGTGAGTAAATTGTCTCCTATCGATTGTTGCCACTTGTCCCTCCGTATTTCTGTACATGTGATGAATACTTATCTTTACACAACCTTCGTTCTTCCGAGTAACGCGTGTTCAACGCGTGGCATGCGGAAGATTTTATCATATACCCAGCTGACTCATTTTCATACCCTGTACCACGAGTTTGAATAAAACACTAATCGTGCTATCTTTTACAGATACGGGAAAACTCGGTGGCAAGCTTGTCGGCATCGTTACTTCACGAGATGTTCAGTTCCGCGATCCGTCGACACCTCTGAATGAGGTCATGACAACCTCCCTTGTCACTGCCCCTCAAGGCATCACGCTTACCGAAGCCAACGATATCCTCCGCGACTCGAAGAAAGGCAAGCTCCCCATTGTAGACTCTCAAGGCCGCCTCGTCTCCCTCCTCGCCCGCTCAGACTTGCTCAAAAACCAATCCTACCCCCTTGCGTCCAAAAATCCTGAAAGCAAACAGCTTTACGCTGCCGCTGCTATTGGGACCCGACCCTCCGACCGTGATCGCCTTACGCTGCTCGTGGAAGCCGGTTTGGATATTGTTGTCCTCGATTCCTCGCAAGGCAACTCGATATACCAAGTTGAAATGATCCAGTGGATCAAGAAAACATTCCCTCACATCGAAGTCATCGCTGGTAACGTCGTCACGCGAGAGCAGGCTGCGACATTGATTGCCGCGGGTGCTGATGGCTTGCGCGTCGGTATGGGTTCGGGCTCCATTTGTATTACTCAGGAGGTCATGGCCGTTGGTCGCCCGCAGGCTACAGCTGTCTACGCTGTCGCCGAGTTTGCGAGCAAGTTTGGTGTTCCTGTTATTGCGGATGGTGGTATTGGAAACGTTGGGCATATCGTCAAGGCGCTCGCGCTTGGTGCGGGCGCTGTGATGATGGGCGGTTTGCTCGCTGGTACTGAAGAGGCACCGGGAGAGTACTTCTATCATGAGGGCAAGCGTGTCAAGGCGTACCGCGGAATGGGAAGTCTGGAGGCCATGGAGCAAGGCTCTGCAGCCAAGAGTGGCAAGGCTTCTGGCCCTAGCCAGAGTTCTTCGAGCAGATACCCCGTGCCCAAGAAGAATACGACTATTGAGAATGCCGCCACATCTCGCTACTTTTCCGAGAGTAGTGCGATTAAAGTCGCACAGGGCGTTTCTGGAGACGTGCAGGACAAGGGTAGTGTCAGGCAATTCCTGCCATACCTCTATGTCGGTGTGCAACACTCGTTCCAGGATATCGGTGTGAAGAGCGTCTCAGAGTTGCAGCAGGGTGTGAAGGCTGGCAAGGTCAGGTTCGAGGCTAGGACTGCGAGTGCTCAACTTGAGGGTGGCGTTCACGGATTGAATTCTTACACTAAGAGGCTGTTTGCTTCCTAGATAGTTATGATGTTACGATCTGCTTGTGATGTATGATAGTTCAGCTGTATCCTTACTCTCACTTTCTGGATTATCGTGTGTGCGGAATACATCTGCTTTATACTACGATTTCTTGGCGAAGAAAGAAGTAATTGGTTTGGTATCAGTAGGCTTTTGAGATTGTGAGGGCAACTAAAGGTCCATTTAGAACGCACAGCAACGTTTGAGTAAACATACAGACCTTTTTCCTTGGCGATGACTTAGAGGGTGAAGGTTTCCTGTCTTGCGACGGGCCTGGCTCCACATCGTCTTGCTTCGTATCTTCTTGCTTCACGTCTTCACGCTTAATTTTCTTCGCTGGTGCGTCGTCTTCGTCTTTGACCGGTTTTACTGGAGATGGACTGCGAGCACGCTTCTTAGAAACGATAGACTTGTCATCCTCGGCTTTGGGTTTTGTCTGGCTCTGTTTCTGTTTTGAGAACATGGCTTGTATACCGTCTTTGCGCGTAGCGATCGGTTCAATAAAGGCAGGCGACTCGGTGCCAACTTTGCCCACTTCCTGTGGGACTTGATAACACTGCAGAGGGACATTTGAATCGTGGTAAGGTTCAACAAGACTCGTAAGTTGCTTGTTCCAAGATTTCGAAGACGTATCAAGCCATTCAGAGACGGCCTTGTCAGAGGAGAGTATTACGGGTTGACGGTCGTGTAGCCAAGAAAAGTCCTTATTGGCGTCAGTAGTGACGATAGTGAACGTCCAGAGGGTACGGCCTGAGTCTTGCGTTCAATATGGCAATATCAAACGTGACACCTTGATCATTACCTTCGATGACGGCCGAGTCATAGAGACCCGCGAGTAGCATGATGCCGCCATCCTTGCGTTTAGTATAGTATGGCACCTTTTGCTTGCCTTTGGAGAGCCATTCATAATATCTGCGGTCACAGTTGAGCAATGGAAGGCAGGAAGGTGGGGTAAGGGATACCCTTGGCACGGTATGACGCAACGCTTTGTTCCTCGCAGGCTGCCCCACATACCACCGCCTTCGACAAGGTTTTCTGCACGCGCATTCGTAGTGCTCAGTGTTTTGTCTTCGTGTTTGCTCCAGTGTGGTACAAGGCCCCATTTCATTGTTTGGAGAATCAGGTCTGGTTGGTCATTTGGGCCGTTGTCTCTGCGACGGAGAACAGGAACTTGGGTGCGAGGGGCGATGTTGTATCTTGGCACGAATTCGTCCTCGTTCTCCCATTCGTTGACGTCGATATTGTACCCTGGTAGTTGTCGTATTTGGTTGCGCTAGCGCCTAGTTAGAAAGACGTTGAGCAAGACAGAGGGGAGACTTGCCCCGAGGCGGAGAGCAAAGCGACCGCACATAATGATCCAATGCAGCGTCATTAATTCTTTATTTATTTATTATATATTATCACCGAAATAAACCGTGGGAAAGTATACCCTGTTGACCGTGTTGAGCCAGTGCTCGCGCTCATCACGACTGGCGACGACAAACACTCCATCTTCGCCGTCGCCCACAGCCTCAGCACCAATGGAAACAGCAGCAACAAAACTCCTCGAATCAGCCACAATAAAGACCCTCCATGCTCACAATTTTTCCCGCTCTTCAACACAGGCTACACTCGTTCTTACAGATCTCCTCGCCCGGTACCTGGCCCTGCTCTCGGAAACCTGTGCAAAGTATGCACACCATGCTAGAAGGAGCGGTCTCACTGTCCATGATGCTGTTGCTGTTTTGGAGGAGATGGGAGTTGGGGTAGAAGAGTTGCAAGAGTATTGCTCAGTTGAAGCCAAAGAACTCAACCGCTATGCTTCTCACTCGGCCAGGCGACTAGAGGACCTTAACGAGTTCAAAGGTGCGCTCTGCGTTCCCTCCACCAAAATAGCTCTCTTCATGTATCTTTCCAGCTCAATTGTCCGTTGGACTGAGGCAAGAACGCGACGATGTCATCCCGCTCGAATTCCAGCCATACGAGAGCCCACCTGTGTCCGAGTACGATAGCGGCGAGGAGGATGAAGATATAGACATGGCATCAGACATTGCACCCGCCCGAGTTGATATCACTGGGAACGAGAACGAAGACGACGCAATGGCTATCGATTCACAGCGAGTACGCTCGCCTTCACCACTGGAAAGAAAGACACCACCTCCTCGACCCTCAACGCCACCGCTTCCCCTTTCCCCCGTATCAAATCCTTCGTCCCCATCACGCAAACGACCACGAACCGCAAATTGGAAACCTCCATCCCATATACCTGCCTTCCTTCCTCCCTTCCCTTCTATCAACACTGAACCTGTACCCAGTATTCCTCCTTCACCTCATGATTCCCAATTAGCAGAAACGCAGTCGGCGGATCTTATGCCACCACCCCCAGACGTCAGGATAGAGAAACCGGCAGTAACTGTTGCTCAAACTATGACATCCTCTGCTGCTTCGGACTATCTTGTTCAAGTCCCCTATTCTCAATCCTCGTTGTCTTCGGTTTCCGAATGGCATCTCCCTGCTCCTCCCCCAAGTTCATCCAAGTCCCAATCTCGTAAAAACGCTCTCCCGACTCTTCAAACAGAGCCCGCCCTCTTCAAAGCCTACCACCATATCCTTACCCATCGACCTCCAAATACACCTCCACCAACAACGCTCTCACGACATAAGGTCGCAATGGCATTCCTTTCGCAAACACAGAACACACCTCGTTGGGATGCTCCAGATACACTCTTTTCGACCGTCGCACCATGTCCTCCACGTGTGGCAGTCATCGGGCCCTCGTATCCAGTTCCCATCAATGACTCAAACGGCAAGGGGGATTCCAAGGATAAAGATTTCCGCTTCCCACCCACAATTCCTCGGCCTGTCTCCACAACAGAACGGCTGACACCTCTTCTTGGTCAGCAGTCCAATCGAATACCAGAATTGGCCAGACACGTTCTCCCTGTGAGTATCCGTCATTCTTTATAAAGTTCACAAGGTTTTTATTTACTTCCTGCGCTCCTTTAGCCCGTGGTTATGAACCGAACTACGCGCCTGGCCCATCCACCAGTGCTTCACCGAGGAACTAAACCTCTTCTCTACGGACGCGGTATTCCCGCGCCGTGGAATTCAAATGCCGTTCCACCCAACGACGGATCCAACGTTCCATCTACGCCTCTCACTTCCTCCGCCAAGGAAAGGGATCGAGAAAATGGAGAGGCACCCGCCAAGCCACTCATTCCCGACGCTCAACTATTTGCGACGTGGGATTTTGAGCCCAAAGATTTCAAGGTACCTTTGCCTTCATCTCATCGGCATCGAAATCGCGTTGGGAGTATGCAGTCTGGGTCAAGTGGCACAATCTCATTACCGTTAACCGCGAGTTCGAGGACCAAATCTGGATCGAAGCATGGGTGATGAACCTGTCCTTTTTTAATTTTGCGCTGTTCTGTTGGGTTGCCTACTTATGAGCATTTAACATTGTATGGTTACATACTCACATGCAAGACTTTGATTTCAACTTTGTCACGCTTTTGACGTTTGTTTCACTATTCTACATCGCGTTAATCGTTTGCATTGATTGCATGGAATATCTTGTGAATCGGCTTGTAATCGAATAGTCAAGTATCTTACGAGCGCCCGTGATGAAACGAATAAAAAGTGGAATCTTCAAACGATTGGAGTTTGCAAACGTGTGCGCTAAGACTATGTACATTATGAACATTAAAAAAAAATTGGGGATCATGTGCTCTTTTCGAGGAAGCACAAGGATTAAGATACACACATCCAAATCCACAGGTATACAGGTCAGATAGAATTATCAATCCCATCAAAAATCAGAATCAGGCAGAGAAAAATCTTAACATGTCCTTGATTCAAGTAGACTTGATGAGGGCGGCGGCCCGTTCACCAATGGCGTATACAGAGGTCTACGAATGAAAGGATGCAGAAGAAATTAGAAAAAGAATCACAAACGTGGACAAAATCGGACTGACCTGGGTATGGGCAGAAACAAGTAAAGGCATAATGGAGGCATCTGTTACGCGGATGTTCGACGTCCCATAGACCCTCAGGTTGCGGTCGACGACGCCGTTCTTAGATCTGGGTAAGAGGGACGTAGTGCCAACGGAGTGGTACTACACAAAACATTGAGTACCACAATCTGTCAATTGGTAAGGGGGAGAAACGCGCTTACGCCAATGTTGACGTTAGCCTTGATGAACTGTTCCCATTGTTCCTGGGTCTGCGTCTCTGGGCCAGGGAAAACCTCCTCCTCGAAAATCTCCTTGAATGCCTCAGTCTCAAAGAAGCGACGGCCGTAAGCTGTGGCCTTGGCCAAGAACCACTTGTCCCATTCAGAGTCGAGCACATTGGGGTCAATCACTGGGTGGTCATCAATAGAAGTGCTGTTGATATGCTAAAGATGCCGACATGTGCGTGAGCCCCCGGGTTATATCTATCGTAAAACGAGGGCCAAGATACTCACGATGCTGCCGCGCGATAGTGGGTGCAGATGGGTAACAGCCATGGAAACGTAACTCGTGTTGGGCTCTTTGACTGGTCCTCCGGAGAATGAGTTGAACTAGACGCCGTCAGACAAAAAGATAGCTGCCACCAAAACCTGAATGGCGTACCAAGATATATTCGGCTTGGGGAACACCACTGAAGATCTTATTCTTGATGATCTCGAATGAATCCCGAGATATCGAAGCAGGCTTTTCCCTGAGAATTTGCTCGGCAGTCTTGAGTTCCTCTGGGGTCAGAACGGTCTGAGCGGAGGCAAAGTTCAAGACGCCCTGGGCAAACGTCTAAAAGGAGACAAAGTTGGCTATATGACGCCCGCGCGAACAAGCAAAATTAGACTCACAAGCCACCCTTCACGCTTGGTGTCATAAAGCTCTTGTTGCTACGGCCGCCCAGGATTAGAATCACGTCACGTCAATCAACGGTAGAGGACGTACCTCTTGTCTCAATGTATCATTATACCCAAGAGCGTCGAAGGAGAGGAAACCAGGCTTGAGTTTATAGGTCAAGATGGTGAGGGTGCTACGAAGATCATTAGTTAGTATCCCTGAGCAAAACCATAGTACACTTACTGATCCTCATAGTTTTCACCAACACCAGGTAAGTCGACTTTGACCGGGATCCCGAACTTGTTCAAGATTCTCTTGTCACCGATGCCTGAGAGTTCCAAGAGTTGAGGTGTCCGAATAGATCCAGCGCTCAGGAGGACCTCTCCGTCTCTGTTGACCTTGGCAGTGGAGACCGAGCCATCGGGAAACCTGACTTGTACGCCCGTGCTCTTGACTTTCCCACCTCTTCCATCTTCCGTGATATGGAGCTTCGTTACGAAAGCATGAGAGCAGACAAAGAGATTCTCCCTCGAGAGGACGGGGTCAACTATGAACAGGACCATGCATATCAACGACAAATGGATCAAGGGAAGATAGAGCGTTTCGTACAATATGCAAATTCGGACGTTTCGCGGTCATTCTTGGCTGTCTGCGAGGATAACCCGAACCAGACTCCAGTGTTGTCACCACTATAGGGGTCCAAGTTGAAAGGGTGGCCCAACTCCAGGGAGGCGTTAATTAATTTCAGGTGTTGACTGTAACCATGAGTCAATAGGTATATCTAAAGCAGCACAGCCCTGGTGGACAGAAGTGACACGTACAGGGGGATAAAGGGCGGGAAAGAGGTATCAACAGGACCGTCCTGCCCATGTGAGGCAGGAACGACGCTGTACCCAAATTCAGCACTGAACTGAGGGGCCGGGATATTCAATTTTTCCGACTGTGGTGCAATAACCCAAGCTTAGCTAACACATTGGCAGTGATTCCAATTGCACCCACCTTGCGCGCGGCAGCGTACAAGTTGTTCCAATTCCAGCCAGGAGAACCCAACTTTTCGAAATCGTCCCAGTCAGCTTTGTGGGGCCGGCTCCATACCAAACCATTAACAGCAGAATCACCACCAAGGATCTTCAAAAAAAGAACAGTTAGTTTCACACCAGAACTTGATGGTCTCGCTCTGCTTACTTTGCCTGAAGACAAATTTATCTTTCGCCCAGCGCCATGAGCTTGGGGCTCAGTCTGTCCAGTTGGTCAACACATGGACCAAGATCTATTGTTGCTAACTTCCAGAAGGCACACTCACCAAGTAGAACCAGTCAATGTCAGTGCTGATGAATGAGAATGACCGTTCGGGAATAGTGACCAGTGGGCTGAATACATGTACGTCGGGCTGAGTACCTGTGGAAGCGGCAGAGGCGAAAAACCAAGGGGACGTACTCTCCAACACCAGATCTTCCGGCCTCAAGAACGAGGACCTTTTTCCTCCGGTCCTCAGAAAGGCGGCGAGCAACGGTTAGACCTGCGGTCCCACCTCCAACGATAATCTGCAGTCAGCGAAGATATGGTGAGCAGCGTGGGGTAAACCTGCTGAGCGACGCACGTAGCTGAATAGGATTCAACATCAGCATCAATGAGGGTGAGGATGGGCAGACTTACTCGAACTGGTTACCATTTAAGAGCCTCTTCCCAATCGCAGCAGAAGTATTAAAGTCAAGGAATGTAGCGGAGGCAATGCCCAAGTAAATGAAGGAAGTGAAAAGGCTGCTGAGTTGCATGTTGGCGCGTTGAGGACCTCAGTGTGTGGAATGTGAGGTCAAGCAACGGGTTGGAAGAAAGCGAGGGAAACGAAGGTGGCGGAAGTGTTCGGCGAGAAGGTGATATTTATTCCGGGAACATCAGGCCCCCATGTTATATCTGACAGCCGCTGCCGTTGCCACCCCGCGAGGAACCGAATCCGCCGAATCCGTCGTGATGGAACATCTCACAGGCCAAGGAGGGGCAGAGCTGCAAGCTCCGAACATCGTAGATGCCGTTGGGCACCAATAAGGTTGTGCTGCGCCTGAAAGTGCGCAAGGCACGATGAGAATTCTGTTAATCTTACAGAAATTCAGTCGGAAAGAGATTTCTGATGAAGAATTAGGGCTGACTAAAAAAGATAATGAACAACATGGGCGGAAGAAGATTTTGTACAGGGCTGCGTGGACGCACGCACTGACCCTGACGGCAATCAATCAGGGACCAATACACTCTGGGTACATAGTTCAACAATCAATCTCACAGCGTCATAAACCTCTCCATCGATTTGTAATCTTCATTCCTTCATCATGGTACAGCGAGAAATACAGTGCAAAGCTATGTGTTGTATGGCAAGAGTCGCTTAGATGTAAAACAAACAAAACGAAGGAACGCAAAACGATGAATCCATGACTCCAGCATAATACCCAAGCCGACGATACAGCATCCAGTCTGCGGGGACATCGCCGGTTCCATGACCGCAGATTAAGATCCTTTGGGGGCTTCCTTGTAGGAAATGGCCTATACATAGTTGTCAACGCCTCGTTTCGGTTCAGACCATGAGAAAATTCACGTACCTGCTCCTCACCCATAGCAGAAACGATGGTAACAAGGAGATCCTTGCCCTCGTCGAAGTCGGCCTGGATTTGGGCTCCAAGGTCACCCTCGGGCAGTCGGACGTCGTCCTTGGCGGTGCCATCTTGAAGCATAAGGTTCAAGAAACCGTCGTCAATGTTAACCTATAGTGCAGTATGTAAATCGTGTCATGGAACCCTAAGTAGGGAGGCCTACAAGTTGGTATTCGGTACGGGTCACGTTCGGGACATCCATGTTGTGGGTAGAAGGGGAGATATCTTCCTGTTGATGATCTTGTGAGTTGGCTTCACATCCCAGATACGATTCAATAGCGATCACTGACCAGCTTTTTACCAGTGAAGATCTATACAGACATCAACAATTGATCACGAGGGGGAAACTTTGGAGACTGACATCGATAGCGACAAGGTGGACTTTGGCGTGGCCGTGCTTTCCAGTTTTTGAGGTGGACATGTCAACGATTTTGCATGGGCGACCTATGGGTAAAGTTGGGCGCAACATGGTGAACATACAGAAACATCGGGAGGGAGAACGCATTACCCTTAATCACAACATGACCGTTCTTGCGAAGAGCAGAACATTGCATGGGAAAAGTAAGAGAGGCGCCGGAGCCGGCCTAGGAATTGTGATAAGACGAGCGCGGAGGGAAGTGAGAGGCGAAGTACCTGCTCGAAGGTCTGATTGTGTTGCTCGTCGTCGGACATGATGAGGATTAGAGGGAGGGTGAAGAGAGAAGATGGAGGAGTGAGATAAAGAAGTATTTGATTAGATGTTTCCTAAAATTTCAGATTTCAATGTCCGCTATCTCATGCATCGATCATTGCCTTTTCAGGTCACTCTCGCAGCTTGGCGCTTAGAACTCTCCCACTAGTTCCCACTCAATTAGCGCCAAAAGCTTCACACAGCGCACATCAGCATATGGGGAAACGTTGCTCGAGTATAGCTGTAACAGAAACTCTTCACTCTTCTGAAATGCCGCCCAGGTGTTCCCATAAGAGCATGGACCCAGGTTCTGACACTCCGCACCGTCACGGCGCTCAAATCCTCCTATGTCACTTTAGCTTATATGCAGACTACGTACCATAATGATCTTTTGAAATAACCATGCAACAAAGTTACCTACACCTCCCAACCATTTCAAGAGGTACCTATAGGCCCAGTTCTGGTTACTACCCAAGCCAATAGCAGCTTTCCAACCTCACCTGAGTGTCCGACATTCTTGAGTGGGACATAAAATGTAGATGTTGTCTTCCCAACTAGAGTATACAAAGCACATCCTGCCCGCCAACGATTAACTCTTTCTTACTCCAGCCATTCAACAGGAAGATTGTGGGGATCCAGCAACTAAATTGTGCTTCTTGTCACGGCTGACATCTGGCACAGCGAATATCTTTTATGTCGTTTGGCCCGCTAGTTGACGGCCTGTTTGATGACTCTGACGTCCCAATATCTGACATGAAGGCTCGAGGGACATTTATGCGGGATACATGGACGCATCTCGATAATTCTACGTCAGGGAAATACCAACTCGGAGGCGTGCTTAAACGAAGTAATAATATTGAACACTGAGTATTGAGGCCCAATGGTGGAGCTAATTCCACGGATCGAGGGAATTCAGAGTCGCCAATCGACCAATGGTCAAGATAAGCACTTAAATTCCAGTGACACTGAATTGATTTCCAGGGTTCAGTACTCTACACCCAATGGTCTGCAGTCCGCCACTCAGTTATCTTGCGCATCAATCATTTCCTTTTGAGGTATTATCCGTTTATGGCATGCACACTGGTTTCAACTCCGTGCTGTGGAGACCGTAGTATCCAGAACAGTATCCAGAACAGTACCCAGAACGACGACAGAGAACACTGCAATGCACCCTTTCGGAGGCACACAAGTATGTCCACGATGCTCAAAAGCTGTATATGCCGCAGAACAGGTAAAGGCATTGTCCCTAGCTCGACTACAAGTATCATCCTGACATCCCTATGAGGTCATGGGACCAGGCAGGAAGGTATGTCATCCAGCCTCCCCGTCCAACTTCTGCTCACTCTGCACTGTAGCTCTACCACAAGGTAAATTGTGGCTCGCCTCTGGGATCATCTTTTGACGTCTTGTAGCCATGCCTGTCTTGCATGATATGCAAAAAACGACTTGACTCGTATACTCTGTTGGAGCATGACCAGGAGGTGTGTACCTCGCTCTTGTTCTCAAGTTGCTTCCTAGTGACACTTCTTTCCAGCCCTATTGGTACGAGTTCTCTTACTCGGTACTTGATGTACAACCGACGGGTCTGTTTTTCCCAGCAAGTCTTGCTACACTAAGAACTTCAGCACCCGCGACCTTCGCCAGGCCAATCTCCCTGTTAGGGAAGCCTCGGCCTCACCAACTCCAGTATCTCCTCCAAGGTCCACTAGCAATACTTCCACTGCGCCCCTGCTACCACCCCGTGCAACCTCTCCTATTAGACGACCCAATACGGGCACCCTCTCCTCGCTTCCACGGCTAACTCCAACACATTCGTTATCAAGTCCCACCTCGCCCACTTTCACTCGAACCGCCCCTACCTCTCTCAGAGCCGTACCCGAAGCGTCTGACAAAGACCCAGAACCTGGGCCTGCATCTGAGGCAGAAGAGTCAGCAGATACCGTTCCTCCCCTGACTGACTCATCGCCTTCTCCAGCGCTAACCCGTCCCATTCCTCCTACTCCCGATCCCCCTGCACACCGTTCTTCAAGCTCAGTCAGCTCCATTTCTAGCATCAACACGTCTCCGAGCGAATCTAAACGTTTCTCCAGCCCTTCATTCTCTACATTCAGTAGAAGTAATAATACTACATCTGCAGCTCTTAGCCTCCTGGAAAATCAGGGCATCAATCCCTTGGTACCAACAACCACTGGGACTCGATATGGCGCAGCCCTGGGTGGTACGGTTACGGTCAACATGACAGCTTCACCGACTGGCGGTTCACCACGTAAATGGGGCGCCGAGACACCTCTTTGCCCTAAATGTTCTCAACGCGTTTATTTCGCGGAGCAGGCAAGACCCTCCTCGTCTCATTCAACCTTGTATCGTGTTAACACTAGCCTTAGGTCAAGGCTGTTGGGAAAACCTGGCACAAAAACTGCCTCCGCTGCCGGGAATGTAACACGCTTCTCGACTCCAACCGCCTCCGCGATCACGATGGCGTTCCTTTCTGCGTACGGTGCTACAGCAAGGTACAATTTTCTATCCGTACCCCTTTCATCATCCGTTGAGCGCGCGCATCTTCCATAGCTTCATGGCCCTCAAGGAAGTGGATATGCCCTTCTGGGGAAGGCAGGTGCTTAAGGGACCACTGCATACTGTATGTTGCTTTACGACACGTGGAAGGTTGACTTGACTGATCCCCTTGGGACAGATCGACAACCCTCGTATGGTTGGTTAATGCATCACATGGTGTATGTAGTCTACTGTAGTCCACCAGCGTTACCATTCGTCCGCCGAGCCTTGGACTTTGTTCATCATTTTTTTCACACTGTATGGTATGATTGACATCGCCAGTAATGAATTTTCTCTCTTGAACCATGCAGCAATGATGTGCCAATTGGTAGGGATCAGGACCATGCGTTGGATCTTGTCTAAACGCCAAATGACTACCAGAGATCGCCTTTCCTCAACTGTGACACGCGAGCCACACCTTCTGGACGATCATGAACTCTCCATTTGGCCACCATTATTAGAAACCAAGACAGCCCCCAAGAAAAGATAGCCTTCTTCCCCTGAACACTGCTCCTGGATATCCGGGGTTCACTCCTACTTTTGACCCTTACATTTAATATCAATGTCTATCATCACTCTGCTCATCATCTGTCAACCTTCAAAGCTCTGACGCCGAAGCTACTGGAGGCTCAGCTATCCACTCATTTCACCACTGGAACATGACCATACTCCAGCAGTCACCCACGTCTTTTCCACAATAAACCCTTTTGACCTATGTCCATTTCGCCACCGTGGGCAATAAATCAATAATTAGTGGCACATCTGCATGAGGCACCTGTCAGGATCCGCTATTGACTCCTTTTGATGCTCTACCAACCACTCTTTCGATTACTCTGCTTGAAACCGAGTCAAACACGATTGAACTCAGCCTTACCCAGGATAAGCAAACTGTGCACATGGCAGTAATAATTGAACCCAACAACCACTCCTCGCCCCTCCTTTTCAATTTTTCTATGGGCCGTCCGTAAGGAACTCAGTATCGAAATTTCCGATGCTCAGATGTAATATACACTCGAATCGGAGAAGACTGATCTGTCAAGCGGGTATTCCCGGTCGAATACTCGTTGCCTGAAAACTTGCTCTTCTCATGATAGTCATTGAGAATATCGTCGAACGAAAAAACTGACACCCAGATCCATAAGGAGGCTGGAGGGATCCACTTCTTGTGGTATGACAGTAGCCAACTGTATCACGTCAGTGAGAAGTTTAACGCACCTCAGACCCTTTAAGCAACCGAACGAGCTCTTTAGTGCAATGCTTAAGCGCTTATGATCCCCTAAAAATAACTCGGTTATGGGACTAACCAAGCAACCCGAAGCAATCGCACCAGAGTATACAAGAAATCACTATCAACGGCAACCCACTCTTGACAACACCCACTCAAGAGAGCAACCACATACGCAACCCACGTTTCTACATCTTTTGGCAACGTTTGTTAATTGTAAAAATTAGCATATTATCGTATTTCTCTGATGAACATCCTACGCACTACGGTAATACAAAGATACTCTAAGCGTAGCTCCCCGATCCCCTTGCCGAACTCCTATCACTCCCGGACGGAGCTTCGCTCGGCAAAAACATCTATACAGCTCCAATACCAACGTCCGACAGCAAACACTCTCAACCCGGACCACCAGCGACTCCCATTTCTCGAATTTCTTCGATCAAACGCAAACTAGCAGTTTTCCTTCCACAATTCTCCACTCCGCATATGCCCCATCCACATCGAAGTCCCGCTGCCGCTTGAGGAGCAATGTACTATTGGGCTCCTTCATCTTATCCTCTTCATTCGTTCCATGAATTCCAGCGGCCGTTACAGGTCCTGGAGCGCTTGCCACGATTTCGGCGTCCGACTTGCTGAGGTCCACGTCAAGGTCAAAAGATGGTGTTTTCGCGGATGCTGGGACGTGCAAAATAAGCCTACGAGGCTCGACGTCGAGCGTCGTACTGACGATAGCTTCGTACGGCGTCTAACAAAATTTCCAGTTAACAGAATGAGGTCTTCCGAAAATAGTGGAACTTTACCTCCTCCGGAACGTTAATCGTAATCCTGAGCCGTTCGTCTGATGCTTTCTCCCAACTCCATGCTGGTCGCTGGGGTTTCAGAGAAACACCCTCGGATTGTTTCCCACCCGTGGCAGTCGTGACAGTTGAAGTTTCCACGTCAGCCCGATTTGATGTTTTCGATCCACTATGCTTCAAAATCCCTTTGAGCTTAGGCAACGCGGTAGAAGTTGATCCATCCTGTTTCTTTTTGTCTTGATCCCCGGAAGGTTCGACAACTTCAATCAGTGTCTTGCCTTTTCCCTTTCCCTTGACACCTCTGTCTTCCATTTCGTCGTCTCCGGAGCTATGCTTTCCAGCAGCAAGCCATGTGGGTACCCAAACCCGTCTGGGTTCCAATTTCCCCTTGGCGGCAATATTCGGTGTTCCGATCTGCCTTGATAGGACCAATGAAGCTTGAGCTTCGATCCTTTGCAATGCCAACTCTAAAAGGAGAACAAATTAGGTTAGTGAGCACACAACGTTCTCCATCAAACTGTAATTAACAACAGAAAGTGACAGATTGAGAGAAGTATGAAATAAGATCCCACAAGAGAGGAGGGGCGTACAACCAAGAGAACCGAGGTGTCGATCAGTGATAGGATCTGAGGCACGCGCCAAGAGGAGTGACGCAAGAGCATCGAAGGCAGCAGTCGATCTATGAACCAAACCCGGACTTAGATGGGCTCACATCAGCTCCGGAAGGGGAGACGACTGCAATAGGAATCCGCCCAACCTCTCATGAACGGCTACCCAGCTACTCCCGAGCATCAAACACCGGAATCAAAATCGTCCGGGAATAGTTGCTTATCCCTTCCACAATGAAAGCCCGAATGAGTTTACTCCAAGCTGACACGCAATGGACGCAAACGAGACCAGAAGTTTCTGGTTTCCCAGACGAGTGTCAAAAGTGTCAGAAAAGCAATATGAAAGGGGTGGAAGTGACACATGCGGTGCAACGAATACCGGCGAGCGGCGAGCGGTCGCGTACGCGGGTCTATAAGCGAGCCGTCATCAACACTATAGCCGAACCTACTAATCCCGCAGAGCACAGTGCAATACGAAGGAGGGAACCACGCGTCCGATGCCAGCCAATAAATCCTAGCGAAAGGCACGCTTCTCTGAAAGCAAGATGCTAGGCGAAATAGGAAAACGAGGGTCGTGACGGAATTCGCGGACTCTGGCACGAAGAAAGGTAAAAATAGACTTCGGTAAACGAAACGAAACAAATAGTCACGATAGGGTTGCGAGACAATGCATGGCGCATACGGCAGAGTTTACAGGGATGTGGACGCAGAGCCTCAGGCTGGGAACATCATTTCGCCCATTCAGAGAGCCTGCCAATCACTTTTCGCAAAAGTTTGTTGTAGGTGGAAAGTCGGAGAACCGGCATCGCATAGCCAAAAGAGGGAAGGGGAATATGAATAGGATTATCAAGGCTGTGCAGCTAAGCTTTCCGCTCAGCACTCCTGTCGTTTGAGGTGAAGGAGAATGTACAGCCATAGAGAATGGCCATACTGTGTCCTAGCAATGGCTAGAAGGTAGCCGTATGGCTTGGGACATTTCCCACCACCATCCATCTTATCACTTTTGACCCCGCATACTCCTGTCAAAAAGCAAACCATTGTACCAAAATCATCCAAAGCAATGAGAAGGAAGAAAAACAACAAAAAAGTCCCAAGTGCAAGGAATGATTTGAACAAAATATAACCCATGTGGCGTTCAGTGATCGACGGTCCATGAAGAACGCCTGGCCAGGATACGATGTCAACGTAATGAAGCAACAGAACAGTCCCTCATTTCCAAGATCCACCTTTCGGATCCAAAAATAGAACTCCACGGCAGCATGCCCGAAAGGCAATCATGCATGAACGCCGGGATGTATACGAATCGAATAACGAATCATTGGCCCCGCCTCCATCTCCGCGTACGAACCAAACGCCGCAAATTGCGAGGAGCTGCAATTCACAAGAGAAAAAATGGAAATGATGAAAATAGATCCAAACATGGACGAAACCGTACGAAGCGGGCGGAGTTGATGAGGAAAGGGACATGAATTATCGTAGCCAAAGGGCCGAGAGCGATTCGGCCCACCGAATTCCCGTTCATCATCCCGGCCGCGGCTCAATCCCACGTCGCAGCACCGTTTAACACAGGCTGGTGAATACCGCTGCTCAGGATAGCATCGGGTTGCAATGAAACATTGAATATTATATAATAAAGGTTAGCAATGCTGTTAGCGCCGAGTTCGACTTGGACCTCGAGCGGGATTCCATCCTCATCGGGATCCAATCCATTTGGGCGATGACACAGAAGGAAGAATGAAGTAAGTCAGAGTGGGATTCTACTCACCTACCAGGAATATCTTGAAGTCGGAATCCCTAAGTGATCGCGACCTCAACGTTGAATTATACACGCAATCGAAGACTAGAGAGGGATTTCCGGCTGTTTGATCAAGCGATGGGAAGGTTGAAATTGTCAATTTCATCAGTCAGATTGTTCACGAAGGGGGGAACAAGGAAAGTAAAAGAAATCGATGTCAACAACGTTCCAGTCAGATATCACGCTCCCAGCGCTGATGTGAGAGGTTTCGCCCGAAATGATAAACACAGCATACACCGTCTGATCGGTGGGTGCAGCAGAGTCTTGCCTTGCCAATGCTCAGCCCAATGATCACTTTGCCTCGGTTTACCGATACCACTTGACGAACAAGCCCCGGGGTACCACCCAAGTCATGAGTCATATGTTGTGAAAGGCAATAAGATGTGAAAGCTATAATAGCTCTTCAGCTGAGTTGCCACCATTGTTCCCGGCAAGGTTTGGCGAAAATAGCTGTCGTGATCAGGGATGCCAGCGCATTGGAACAGAATCGAGAACACTGTGATTGGGTGTCATATTTGGAACGTGTGAGCTCTCTGAAGTCCCGAATTAGCAAACTTGAAAGGCGAAAAAGAAGCCAGAAACGTCGATGCAGAATATCAGAAAGGAAAGTGATGACAAAAAAAAACGTTCGCGATGTTACGACCTGTACTTCAGTAGTATGAGTAAAAAGTGGGACGAACCACCAAGCTGTTTGGAGGTAGTACGGGTAGGCATAGCCGAGCCACTCCATGGTTGAAGACGCTAAAGTACAACCGGTTGGATGCCAGGAATGCATAATAAGAACTCGAGAAAATAAAAGGGCCCAACATGGGGTGGAACGGGAGAAAGAGCTGCACGCGTTGGCGCGCAGAGGCCATCTTTGAATCACCAGTCAATTTGTGTTCCGGACATCTGCCAAATGGGTCGTGAGATGGCACTGTTGTCGCTCAACACAGCAGAGGGAGAACTCGGCTCTCTGCAAATCCATCACAACAAAAAACGAGCCTCAAAGAAGTACCGGATAGAGGAATTGTTGAAAACGCAATGACAGTTAGAAAAAAAAAATCCCATCGGATAAGTCGAACTCGACAACATCGAAGGAATCAACCACTGAGGAAGTAGGGATATACCCAGGGGCAACCAGGTACCGTAAGGGGCAAATGAAAAGAAAAGAAAAGATCTTGAATCATAGCACAGGCAGACGTGTGAGATTGGGCAGAGACGCGAGATTGACAGGCAACGACACGGGTGTGAGAGCGCAAAGGGCAAGATAGATGCGGAAACTGCGTGGGCACCTCCACGGTACGCGCAATCGGGATGAACGTGCAAATGAGGGGAAAGGGGCCAAGAAATCGCCGAGAACCGACCTTTATCCTTGTCTTCTCTGGGTTGGGATACGACGACAGGAACATAATAGATTTGTTCATCGTGTTCTTGCACGTTCATTGCGCGTTGTATAACCTCTTCGTCCGCGGGAGGAGGCGGGGGAACATTCTTATCATAGCATATGTTGACAAAGACCTTTCTGCCTGAGGGAACGACGATGGGAGTCGGTGGCTCGAGAACGTTAGGACTGTCTGTGTTTGGAGGTGGAAATAGTGTCGCAGGATTCACGACGGTGGATTTGATGCAGAAACCTGGGGTAGGAGCAAGGTCAATAGGGAGCTTGGGTGTGGTGGACATGATGAGATTGAAGAAAGGAGGTGGATCACATGACAGGGAACCCGAAAGAATCCGAGATGCGATGAGTCATGAAAAAATAAATAAATAACTAGTTTATAAGGTGCTCCGGCTTGGGTGGTTCAGTTCGTACGAGATCCATCTTTCGATTACTCCGATCCAAAAACTTTCGTCCAAAGTTCATCGTTTCTAATGGCCCAGGACAGTATAAAACACCCCAGGAACTTCAGGTTTCGTCAGTATTCGTATCCTCTTCTACTTCTCTCTCTCCTCTCTCATTCTCATCTCTTCTCATCTTATCTACCTCTAGCAATCCCAGCCAACATGCACACCGTCGCCTACCCCGCTGAGCTCAACAACAACACTGAGAACGCCGACTACATTCAGGACACCCGTGTCGTTGGCGTACGTTCTCTGCATTCCAGAATTTGACCTTCTCTCACGTCGTTGCAGTACGACCCTCTCGTCCAGCCCGCTCTCCTTCGCCATGAGATCAAATTGACTCCCACTTCCCAAAAGACCGTCGCTACCGGTCGTTACGACGCAGCAAGGATCATTGCAGGCCACGATGACCGTCTATTAGTCGTCGTTGGACCCTGTTCGATCCACTCGCCGGAACAGGCAGTTATGTATGCGAAGCTCCTCCAAGCCAAGATCCCCGAGCTGCCCAATCTTCAGATCATTATGCGTGCTTATTTGTATGTATCTTCCCTTTTATGGTATATCTCTTTCTAATATCCTCCAAGCGAAAAGCCCCGCACTACTGTTGGCTGGAAGGGTCTCATTAACGACCCCGACATCGATGGAAGCTTCAAGATCAACAAGGGTCTCCGTACTGCTCGCAAGCTCCTCTGCGACCTTACCGACCTCGGCATCCCCGTCGGCTCCGAACTTCTTGATACCATCTCGCCTCAGTACATCGCTGACTGTAAGTCCTTCTACATTTTACGAGTATCTCGCTAATTAACAATATTCCAGTGATCTCCTGGGGTGCCATTGGCGCTCGCACTACTGAGTCCCAACTTCACCGTGAGCTCGCTTCCGGTGTTTCTTTCCCCATCGGCTTCAAGAACGGAACCGACGGCAGCGTTGGTGTCGCTATCGATGCCATGCACTCCGCTTCCAACCCTCACGCCTTCATGGGTGTCACTGAGCAGGGTCTCGCTGCCATCGTCAAGACCCGCGGCAACCAGGATGTTCACGTCATCCTCCGTGGTGGTACCAAGGGCCCCAACTACAAGTCTGATGCCGTCCGCGATGCTGTGAAGACCATTGAAAAGAAGCGCGGCTGGGCTTCCATCATGATTGACTGCTCTCGTATGTCTTCTCATAGTTCCTATTTCCTCGGAACCCTCATCCCAACTTCGCAACAGACGGCAACTCCCAAAAGAACCACAACAACCAGCCCCTTGTCGTTGATGACATCTGCTCTCAACTCGCCGCTGGCGAACGCAACATTACCGGTGTCATGATCGAGTCCAACATCAACGCTGGCAGGCAAGACGTCCCCGCAGCTGGCCCCTCCGCCCTCAAGCACGGTGTCAGTATCACCGACGCTTGCGTCGACTGGGCAACCACTGTCGGTATGCTCGACGCACTCAATGATGTGAGTTTTCCCCCTTCGTTCTTCCCAACCAAATACTAATCTTCATCGAAAGGCCGTCGGCAAGCGCCGCCAAGTGTTGGCTGACCAGGGCTTCGGCTCCCAGCAAGAGGCTACCTCTTCGTGAATTGCTTCTAGATCACGATGATACCTTTCCTTTCCCACTGTACATATAGACTTCCCATCATTTTCTATCATCCCTATCATCATATCTCACACCGCTACTCAAATCAACGTCCCTCTTTACTAATAACTTGGAGCGAGTAGAATTATGTATCTCGATTCCGGAATATCTATGTAGAATGGCATTATCATTTGGAGTTGATACACCGGCAACGTTGAGCCTGAATGGGAATGGGCTTGGTGCCCACGACAAGTCATTGTGTGGATAATACACAACATGCAGAAGCGCACTCACGATAGAAAGAAGGCGATGGGGTACCTGGTTCCAGCTTCTCATCATAGAGCTTGGACCGAACTAGATCAATGAACCTGAACCACTACCCTCTCCACGGATCGTGTGGATCATCTCTCCTTCTTCAACATCTTCACACCATTATGCTATCACACAAACTCCAAATTGTATCGTTGTCAAGCCACAAGTCTGGGCATCGCACGGCTACTGGGACCTTTGACATGTCCACATTCAGAGTTTGAGAGCTTGCCTTACGTGTTGATTAAACCGTTTTCCGGGTACAAGGTGCGGCCACTGGGAAGTTGTCACAGCAGAAAGAAAGTGTTGCAGTCCAAGCTCGTCCGGTCGCTTCGACTCTTACTGCTGAACGCTGGGTACGGTGGAAAGTTTGATCCGCTGATCCGCTCAGGGCTTGGGGACAGATCGCACACCAATGCACAGGAAGAGACATGTGTATAGGCAGGCACCTGTACTCCTGATGCTCATACTCCCAATTTTGGGTATATCGCTGACTCGGTCACTTATGCTCTCGCTTGGGATGCTGTGGTGCATTCTAATCAAGTTTCCTCTTCTCAATGTTCCAATGTTGAACAAGTTCATATCTCATTTCCTCGAACAAATGGACATATCAGGTATTCTTAGGATCTGCTACTTTTTGCACCACCACCATCCATACCCCAGACCTGTATAATCTCATCCAAGGACTTCGCACTCCACCCCGATCCAAGCGCAGTAGTCATCTTTGTTCCCGTTCCATGCAATACCTCCTTGATCCCCAGGTCCAACAGCGCTACATCATTTGTTCCCTCCGGTGGCGGCGCACCCAAGCACTGCTTATGCGCGTCTCGCGCAAGCTGTCGTAGCACAACGAGAAGTGTTGAGACAGGCACGCCGTTCCTCAGGAGGTACCACGCAAGTTGACGCGCAATGCCCAGACCCCCATCATCCTCCCCATCTTTCCGTGCTGCGCCTCCGATAACATCTGGTGGCGGAGAGGTGGTAACAGCTTCCCCTCTTGCATACTCCCCCAATGCTCGCAAAAACGTCTCCGACTTCCTCACAGCCTCCAACCGTTTGTCCAGAGCATACAATGCTCCAAGTACAGCCGTATCCCTAATCAGAGGTGGTCGTGGGTTATTATTTGCCCTCCCGCTGAACCTCCGATCATAGATTTTTGAATAGAAGTCGGCTGCGAATCGTAAATCCTGCAACCGCAGATTGAAGTACTGACTCCGGGGATCCATCGTCCTGTACAGGTACAACGTCAAGTGGGATTGCAACGTCTGCGGTTTGTCCTGCAAGATGCTATCCAGCAACGCCGCATGGCAGTACTTGTGGAATAAACGCTCCTTGTCCGTGAAACCTTCATCGCCCCTAGCCATGTGATCCGCGAAAGCCAAGAATAGTACGTCGTTCGAGAATGATGTTATAAACTCTGACAGGTCACTTGCGGGGTGTGTTCTTGTGTCCGTCAATTGCGGGAAATCGAGTGTAGCAGCGTCGCCAGCCGAGGATCCAGACCGTACGAACAGACTCCTACTCCCTTTAGGGTCCTCTGTGTAGCTCAAGAACGCCGTTCTTCTTTTCACGTATAACGTCTGACTTTTTAGCAGAGCATCTTTGTGTCTCGGTACCTGCTCTGTGTCCAGATAGAAAGGCCAATACCTGGGTGTGTCGACGCGTATTGACACGAGTTTATCCATATCAGGTATCAGGGTAGGCGATATAAGGGTCACTGAAGTCTCCTTTTCTTCCCTAAACGTGATTTTCACAGGCAGGTAGACCACCTCCCCAGAATCCACGTCCCTGGCGATTAGACATCTCGGCTCAACGGCCAGCGCCCATAGGTGACGCAACGCTTGTAAGAAGCACTTGTTATCCGAAGAGACAGGGTGAAATCGCGGGAAGAAAGCGGTGACGAGGCATGCGATCGCTGCATCGGACGTTCCGAGAGTGAACCGACCTGCACCAAGGAATAAGAGTCCCAATGCCGTGTGGGTCGAGACGTGAACGCCATATTTAAACCCATGGTGATAGCCAGATTGTTGATACATTCCATAGGCATACCTCAGCCGTCGGAGACAGCTTATTTCCCCGGTTCCAGCCATGACCATACTCAGTGAGATGGATATCAGATTGAGACCGTCTCTGACAGCAGACCTCTTGATTCTGTGATCAAAAGCAGGTCCTGTATACCAATGAGTAAATGCAAAGACACGAACTGAACCTTCAACTGACCGTTTGTATAAGCTAACCTCGTATAGAGATCGAAATATCGCACAATGAGCAAATACGCTTCCTGCCTGGCTGTCCCTGCATACTTCAGCCCAATTACGAAACAACACCCTGCCAATACATTATAGTACGCCAGCTCGATTGACTCGTCGATGACCTTGTTATGCTTCGCCCTGGCTTCAATCGCCTCTCGTATACTTTCCGGAATCTGGGAAACCAGCCACTCGTTTGATGGAGCAATCTCGTTCCACATAATCAAATTCCTCGCAATAGTCCTGACAGTCAAGAAACTCGGCTGAATCCGATTAAGCGCGAGGACTGTATCAGGAATCGGCAGTAGATCAACGATGTCCTGTCGTTCTGTCCGCAAATACATCAGTCCCAGAGCAATCGTTGCCGCAGGCGACGTCAGATTAATGTCAAATGGCGCCCGCATTTTTTTGCCGAGCAGTGGATCTGCATCGCCGTGGATGAGGGTGCTCAACCTCGATAGCAGGTGCGCGTCTGCAGGAATCGTGGTGCCTTTTCCCAGCATGATCATGCCGAATGCGAGTGCCGCAGCATAGGTATACGCCTCTCGGTGTTCGTTGCTTAGATCCGGCTGAACAAGATCCCTTCTGCTTATCTGATTCAAACAGACCTCCGCCATCCTGCGATTCTTCGTCCCAAGATACAGCAACCCCACACCAGAAAGCCCAGCAGCCTGGGTCATCAGCGAGACATTCAAGTCGACCGAAGGCGTAGGCAGCAATGCTGGCGTATGCACCGCCAACAGCTTTGTCACATGCTGGTTTGCATTTCCTACATTCGCCGCGGACAACCCCAACAATACTCCAATAGACGTCAAATCGTGCTTCGGCGTCAAATAACTGAAAGTATGCCAGGTCATCATATGCTTGAGGTGTCCCGTCAGCCCAAGTCCCAGCAAGAATCCCGCGTGTTCCGGAGACAACTCGGAGGGTTTATTGAACGCAATCCACGAACTCTCCACACCAGCAGCAGTCGGTGATATACGCAATCCCGCAGCGACACCATTGTGGAATTCGCCCCAGTTAAGCGATTCAGTGGGAATCTTGCCCACCTCAGGGGTGACGGTAATGTTTAGCGGTTGTACACGTATAGTAAATTCGAGTTTGGGGATCGTATATGCTTCGCGGGTGACGGTAGGGACTGAACCGAATGTAAACATCGCACGACCATAAGGAAGTGCAAGTGTTCGTTCTGCTACACGGATGACATGGTTCTGGTGCTCCTTAGTCTGGTCGTGTTCACTGTCAAAATGCTTTCGTCAGTCACAAGGCCACAAGTTAAGCGAGCGTTTCGGGATGACATACCTGAGATCGGGCCGATCGGCAATTTTGATAGAGGTTAAGGTTGACGAACATAGCATACGAGCGACTTCTTCCAGCCGTCGATCCTGACCAAAGCGAATAGTTGTAAACGCTTCAAGGTCTAGTTCAACACCAGTGACGACATCGACCTCTCCCCCTCCAGCCGCCCGAGCAGCGGAGACAAAGTGGCTGATCGTCTGGCGAGGTTTCCCAAGACACTGCATACGCGGTCCGTGTGAACAAAATGAAGCTGCCATATGAAAAATGGACGACTCACAAAGAAGTCCCTCTTAGATTTGAGACCATCTCTATCGAATTGTTCGACCGTCTCACTTGCCGATGCTGCCAAATCATTTCTGCCAATCGCCATATAGGCATGGAGCGGCCAATTCGTGGGTGGTGCCAACTGACATGTCCTTGCAGCTTCTCGCAATGGTGCCGTGATCCCGAGCGGCAAGGAATCGAGGAATTTTGTCCCTCGCCTTGTGACGAGCAATAACATAGCACGCTCTGCCCTCGTGCGTATGTCAGGCGTTTGACTATCCGTGAGATACGAATACAGATCCGACAAGTCATGTAGACCGTGAAGTGGATCCCATCTGCCATACTCGAACGATGCTGGAACACCAAACCGCGAGGCGATATGGGACGTATCGTGCCATGGGACTTTCCATTCGGGATTGCTCAAGCGACCATAGAAGATAGCAGAAATGTCAGGCGGCCAAACAGGTATTCGATCGTCTAGATGCGCTGCAGTTGAATGTGAAAGACGTCAGAAAAAGAGGGAGATGGAAAAACTCAAGGTCACACACGCGAGACAGCGGTTACGGGCCAAACAGCCCCTGGGTCTGGAACAAGTCTTTGCCAATATTCCGCCCACTCAGGTCGCACCTCGAGTGCTATTCTACGAATCAAAGGCACCAATTTTACAAGGTCCTCGAACCGATGAACAAGAAGGCGTAGATATTCGGCGAGCGTATGGAGTGCATACAGCATCGGTGACAAGAGTTTGGAAGGCCGTTTGGTCGGATGAATCGGTTTCGGCGGTGGGACATCAGCGGGCCTGCGCAATTGACGTAATACAGGATCTTCTTTGAAATGTTTGTGCGATGCCGATTGTGCCAGCTGTTCCCAAGCTCCGGTCGGCGGTGGTACTGGTTCGTTCTTGAGTTGGAAGACGGTGTAGATCGCATCCGTCAAACACTTGAACTGGATCCCGTCCACTGATGACAGCCCTTTATTGTTCCACCGATCTAGAAAAGCACGGTAGAGAAGGAAGGAAGCTTCGGGTGTCAAACATTGTGCAAGAACGGCAAGACATTCCATTGTCAACGGATCTTTGGGGCTGAAAGGCAGGTCTAGACGGGCCTTACGACCGTTTGCAAAAGTGAGGGCAGCAGACGATGTCCCGGCACGAGAGAGGTGGACAACGGGATTGACATCTCCGTCCATCTCTATATCCATCCCTGAGCCATCAGCAGAAGCCTGGGAGTTTCTATTAACTTCGATAGGGATCTCCCGGAGACCATGAGTCAGGAGTGTGAGTCGATGATCATGCTTAAGTACAAGCAAGTCCCAAACAAACTCCCGAGTGCCCCGTATTGACGTCGAGGCAATGGCGGGGATTTGGGCCACAGGTTCGACCTTCATCATGTTGTCCCCTCCAAAGGTTACTGAGAGGACGTGAGCGAGCCGGGATTTCGGGAGTTGGAAGGACATCAGACAACGTTCCTGGCTTCCGTCAAAGCGTTCGTCGAAGGCTGAGAATGTTATGTCGCGCCACGACTTTGCACTGTGTCAATCAGTATCAAAAGACAACCAGGAGAAAAGTACCCACTCTTCTTCAGATATTTCCTGGCTATACACTCTTTGCATCCAATATGCCGCTTTCATCCTTCCGTGTTCGATAGGGATCTCTATGTCAGCGTCCGCACGACCTCCAAGAACCATGCGATCCATAGTCACGCTGAGATCATTTCTGGTCAGAGAAAGCCGCCCCGCCTTGGCGGCGGTTGCAGCAGATCGTTGCGATGGTCCTCCCGACACCAGTGATTGTAAGGTTGTTGCAGTGGAAAGGGATGGTGCCATTCCAGGAAGAGCAGAAAGAGGTGGCATTTCGGGGAGAGGGACGTCGAAGATATCAGGCGTAGGTGATACCTCTGGTGACCGACGACCGGGTGATAAAGGGTGATGGAGGCGTCCCGCTCCGTCGTAGATGGCCGAGGTGCGTCGGCTTCCTGGTCCGGGAATCGAATGTCGTTTTTTGGATTCCCGTGTGCGGCTTTCTGTGAGCGGGATAGGCATATCCTTGGGCTTAAGGTACGCATATCGCCAGATCGACAACCTTCGCTGTTCGACATCCACAGTGACAACAGCGTATACAGTGCAATCTTTTCCCTGCCGAGTAGCGGTGACAACCATTTCCGTAGATGGAACCGATCTGAGGGGTCTCGTTGAGTTTTCGTCTTCATCTTTCAACGTGACGGGAATATCTCTGTATCCTCCCGCAATACCGGCTGTCAGTCCTACTGCAGCCGCTTCAGCTAGAGGACTTGTCATGGAGAATATAGTAGGAAGTACAGCTTCTCCCGTCAACTCAGCCTCGAGGAATTCACTGGGTTCAAGCACCCGTTGGATCATGACGCCGTGCGGAAACAGAGGCCATGCTTTGCGGACTATGAATGGCAAAGAGAGGGAGTATTCGACACCATTTTGAAGAATGATCCTCCCAACACTACGGAGAAAGATGAAGATGGCTGGTACGAGGGTGGCATGGTTAGACGCAACCTGTGAAGCAGCCTGCGCGCGTGTGAAAGGACCAAATGTCGGTCGTTCAGAAGGCGACTTTCCAGACTGAGGTGAGGATATAGTGGATGTAGATGCCGATGCGGAGGCATCACGGAGGTCTCGCGTTTCGACTTGCTCTAACGCACCCAAGCAAGCCCATTGGATAGTCTCCCCTTCTTGGTCGAAAGTCCATCTCCTGCGAATGACTCCTCCATGACTGAGAACGACAGTGTTTGCATTCCATGTTAGTTCACGATCATCAAGCTGTGTGTCGTAATGATATGTGGTCTGTATGGTTGAGAGATTCTCGGTATCTGATCCACGCAAGACGGAGCGGATGGCTTGGAGCAGGTTGGATTCATTAGATGATGCGCTGGATGTTGGCGTGTGCTGCTCAAGGAACTGGAATGCAGAAGATTTGTGGAGAGGTTGAAGGGAGACAGTAACAGGGCGAATCATTGCAGCAGAGTCATGCCTTTACAAACCCAGATCATTGCAGGCGCGCGCTGGTCACAGACGCGCTGTTTGTCCTTGTGTACTTCAGAGGCTCATGATATATTGAATAACGCTTCGATTTTCACACAACATCCAACGCAATAAACAGCGGACTCGACGCTCTAACTTATCATATATCCTTACAGGTTCTGCCCCACGTTGCCGTCAGCCTTTGGGTGTATCCCCAGAGGTTGTATCTTCTGAGGATCTTACGTATGCACTGCGCCACGTTTCCCAACTTTATTTTGAGCGCTTTCTTGGAGGGAATGCTGTTAAACTGTCCTCGAGGACGATGGCACATAAACGATCACCCAACCGAATCTTCCCTCAGTCCCACATGGAGCAGTACTCACCCCCATACCCGCGAGCGGCTTATGCCCCTCCAACATCTCCTTATGGTCATCAACAGTTCTTCTATCCTCAACCGATAAGTCCTATCCAGGTAGATGATGCTCAGTATGACTCGAGTATTCATCCCTATTGGAAGGACCGTGTAGCTCCGCGCCACGGCTTCAGGTCTCCCCGCACACTCGGTCCTCCTCCAGAAAGTAGCCGTGTTGTCATTAAAGATCCGAAGAAATCCAATGAAACTAGTTCAAAACAACTTCTTACCCCTCGATCGCATACAAAATCGAATAAAAGGAAAACACAAACTAAAGAGACCCAAGGAGCCACAGAAATGAAAGGAAAATCTCCTGAAATAAGCCCAACGCCTGTAAGTGAGCCAACTTAACTCTCCAAGTGGCCTGCCACAGCTTCAATTCGCAGGCAAGAAATCACGGACTGGATAAATATGTACGCCGCTGCTGATTATCCGATGGCTAGCGCTAATCAATCTGCAGGCCCCATCTTTCGTACCACAATCCCTCAGAAATATACAAAGAGCCATTCATCAACTTGAGCCTCTACCTCCTGTTTCTCCTTTCCCACCACCCGACTATTCAAGGACCTTCTTGCTCTCCCATCTCGTCGAGAAACGGGAGAGTCAGCTCTTATCACGACCGCCATTTATACCCGATGAACACATACCCCTGGACGCTGGTCATTACCATGAACATTGGTATCCCATCCTACAGGCCGAAGTAGATTACCTCTGCACTCAACGCTCAAACATCGTTCTTTGGAATGTCACGGATCTCAAACTCACAGACTGGAAACGGTGCGAGTTTACTCTTGTCGTGCCAGGTTTGCGAGAGAACTACCCTCGCCTTGACATCGGAGACCTTGTTAAACTACGTCAAGTGATTGTTTCACAGAATGGCTTCACGGAGCCGTTCTTCGGGACCGGTCTTGCTTTCGAAGCCCGAGTTATTGCCTCGCAGAAGAGGGAAGGTCTCGTTCGTAAGTATGACCCACATTGGACCCAATTCCCAACTAAAATTCAGCGTGCTAGATCTCTACTCGCCTACGCTTCAGGAATATATACAGAATTATTTCACTGGTATTGCACTCTATCTTGCTCAAACAGAAAATCATATTCCATTCCAACTTCCTTTAACCTTCAACATATCCTTCCTCGTGAATGCGCGCCCATTTTGTTTAATGGAGGCAGCCGTCGCCGACCTCAACGGTGCAATGAGCCCTGGCCTAGAGGACAGCTTAGTCGTTAAATGGTTATTCCCTGATCTCAAGAACATTACGGACACTCCACCACGCTGGATTACAGATGCAAGAACCGCCCCTGACGAATTGAAATGGAGAGACAAAGACTTAAATGTGGAACAAAAGGTCCGCATTCATCAAGCTTCGCGCCGAGTTGATATCTAACCAGCAGGTCAGAACGCTGTGACTGCCATTGCCCTTCGAGAATGGCCTGTACCATATCTGATTTCTGGACCAGCAGGAACGGGTAAAACACGGTAGGCGTATCCCTCAGTCTGTCCGCGACATAACACCTACTAGTTCCCTTGCAGAACAATTGTCGAGACCGTATTGCAAATCCTCTCCGTTCAACCAGACGCCTGTATCCTTCTATGCGCTCCATCAAATCCGGCCACGGATACTCTCGTCCTACGTCTCCGAAACTCGCTCAAACCTTCAGAAATGCTCCGCCTGAACGACCAAGGTCGAACCATCAACCAAGTCCCCTCCAAACTTATGCAGTTCTGCTGTTCGTATCTCTCCTCTTCAGCCCAGTTTAACATCAGATCTGATGTTTGGCGTCTACAGACATTGACGCGTCCGCAGAGAACAAATTTTCAATTCCGCCATTCAAAGATCTCATGAAGTACCGCGTCGTTGCCTGCTCTTGCGTGGATGCGAATATACTGGCAGAAGCACAGTGTACTAACCGTGCCCTCATGAGAATGGAAAACGAGGTTGTCAGCTCAATACATCCACATTCAGGACGGACCCCCGCTCGGCCACATTGGACACATCTAATCATCGACGAGGTAGGACGTTTCGCTTTTAGTATTGACATTCAATAACGCACAAAAAACGCAGGCCGCCCAAGGCTCAGAACCCGAACTTTGTGTCCCCATCTCCGTAGTCGCCACTGATTCTCAAATACCTGTTTCAAACTCTCCCACTGAATCCAAAGCCGAAATCTCCCAACCCCAACTCATCCTCTGTGGAGACCGGTATCAACGTATGTCCCTCTCTCCTCTCCCCTCTTTCCAACACTCACCCTCACTGCCCTCAAACCCCAGTCGGTCCAATCGTTTCCTCCGATGAAGCCCGAAAAGCTGAACTTGACATGTCTCTCCTTGAGCGTCTCTTCGAACGTCCGCTCTATGCAAACGAAGCTGCCACAATCGAATACTTCCGCCCATGCGCACATCTACGCAAGAACTACCGAAGTCATCCTGCAATTCTCATGCCACCCTCCGCACTGTTCTATAACGACACGTTGGTGCCATTTGCGAACATTGGCAAGGTATCATGGTCTGGACTCCCAGATAGTCGATTACCTGTGAGGATATTAGGATGTGAAAGCGAAGAGGAGTGCATTGATGAGGTGCGTCAAACGTGTGTCAAAGCTCTAAACTCCAACAAGTCATTGATCGGCGACCTCCCCGAAACGCGGTGTTTGTCCAAGCCAGAAATCCACCTGGTACAATTTAGGCGAAATTGGAGTCGTGATGAAGGTTGTAAAATCGCTCATGAAAGAAGCCAATGCATGCGATCCTCCCCTCAAGGCAAGAAATATCGGCATCATATCGCCGTTCCGCGCACAAGTATGGAAACTCCGAGAAATGTTGAGAGAGGAGAATCTGAGAGATGTGGATGTCGGCACTGTCGAGGTGAGATCGTTGTAACTCGCTGAGGATCCGCATTTCGGGTGCCAGGATCCGGGACTTCTGAATCATCCCGCGATGCAGAATTCATTAATCGTTTAACTTGTTCTGCTCCCCGTTTGGCATGACAACTGAACTGACGGCCGACTGTTCCACGTAATTTCTGCGCGCAGGACTGGCAAGGAAGAGAAAACAGAGTCATCATCATTTCTTGTGTCCGTTCGAATTCCCGGTTCCTGGAGGATGACTTCCAGAAGGGCCTAGGCGTATTCCGAGAGCCCAAGAGGTACGCCTTCCCAAACTTCGATGCACGCATTACTCCTGACTCATTTCCTTCATTAATTCCCTCGTTAACTACCACCACGGATACCCTTAAATCTCAAATGGTATCTGTAGAATGAACGTTGCCATCACACGCGCCAAAGAACTCCTAGTAATTATAGGAAATCCTCAACTCCTCCAACAAGATTCCTATTGGAAACCTTATCTGCAATTTGCCCTTCGGAACAACCTGTCAGTATTTCAATGCTTTCTCCTCGCCTCACTCTTGCGGTGATCGATGCTGATTGTATCCGGATCCTAGCTACGAAGGCCCAGAGCTGAATCTCGAAGTTGACGGCAATTATATCTCAAAGCTTGAGTGAGTAGTTGCTGGTCTTTTCCCGTGGCGGACATTTCCTGATGCAAGGTAGGGCCTCGCTGATTCATGCCGGAACAGATGGAGGGGTGGACCCAGAAAGGATTGGTGTGGTCGTTGCTGGGCTCGTTGCGGGTGAGGTGTTAAGAGAGTGATGGAAGCAGGGTTTCTTTAAAACGACGGGAGGGGATGGGATCGTGATGGTGCACGCCGTATCATACAATGTACCTTCCGTTCGTAGTATTCAAGGAAACAAGCTTCAGCTAGCGACTTGGCTCGATTTGAGGTATCCAAAGCTCAAGTACTCATCTCTTACTCGGATGAATGAATCTACTCCTGACGTTGAGTAGAAGATGCGTTGGCTATTGGAGAAAGAAAGGCTCTAGGAGTGAACCGATGTGTATGCAGGTAATTCTTCATCAACATCTCCAAGTCCGGATCCCCCAGCAACATGACCGCCAACATGACCTTGTATCATCCAAGCCCACTCATTACCCTCCTTCCACCGGAAGTAGTCGCCGCCAAAATTGACTTCAAGGTCACATTCACCCTCAACACCAATGGCTGCAAAAACGTCATAGTTCTGACGGGGAAGGTATATTCCAATGAATGCGGGCGGAAGGCGGTATCCGTTATATGTGTAGAACAGAGTTCCCGTGACAAATTCGTAACCACAGCCGATAATGTCCCCAGGGTTTATACGAGTAAGATCCGAGGTGTAGTCGCGCCCGCCGTCAGGATCCTCGAAGAATTTGCGGAAATCGTCAAGGTGAAGACCAGCACTGAGCCTGTTCCAACCTGGGAGGCGGTATTCGGGATACGGACGGCAGACAGTGCCTGAGTGGAAATTTAGCCGCGAACATGCCTACAGCAGCCTCGGAACGCACCAATTGCAATGCATCCATTCATACGGTTAATTTTGACCTCGTAGTATACCCCCGCCTTTGCAAGTGTGGAGTACAGTCCAGCGACAATAGGGAGATCGCTCATCAAACAGACATCACGACAATTGGGTGTTGTCCTGACTTTGACGTTGGCAACACCACCATTAGCATTGTTCTGAATTGTACCAGAGAATCTGTTCGATGAGGGGTGCTGGATTCCCCAGGCACTTCCACCAAGAGACTGTATACGATCGACGACGGCGGATGGGAGAAGACGAGGTGGGTCGGGGGGGTTCATCTGGCAGAACAGCTCTGCTGCTTCAAATTCGTCTTCAGGCGCATCCCTAAGTTTTCCGAAAACATACTGTTGAAGATATAATAAGTTGATTAGACTCATCAGATGCCATGCTGAAGGACTGGCGTACGGATTTCTCGGGTGCTGGGGCCCATTCGGGAGGCGCATCGGGATGAGCGGAAGACGTACCATGCTGATGTTCAGCAGCGTCGTCTGTATTCCGCATGAGACGTTTGAGGAGACGCATTGGGATGTGGGGAGCGAGGAGATGGCGGTGAGATTATAAGGAACATGGGGGAGGCAGTGTATGAATGGGACATCAATTTCTCCTTTGAACCACTTCCGTACCCATGCTTTTCTGCCCAACCTGTGCAAACCTTCTGGTCATCTCCTCAGACACCGGATATAACAAATGGGCCTGTAATACCTGTCCTTACGAGTTTCCTATTTCCAAACAAGTTCCGCTTTCGTTATTCTCCCTTAGCCTTGCATGCTGATCCTCCTGTTCATAGATGACATCAAGAACGAGGCTAAAGCGAAAGGAGGTCGATGATGTACTTGGAGGAGATGAAATGTGGGCACATGCCGACCAGACACAAGGTACGCAGCAAGCCCCGCGCCTCGCTTTACCTACTTACGTTTCCCTCAGCATCCTGCGATAAGTGTAACCACGATCGAGCTTATTTCTACCAGCTTCAAATCCGTTCTGCTGATGAGCCAATGACCACCTGTGAGTGCCTCCATTTGTTGCTAGCTGTTCCAAGACTTAAGAACATCTAGTTTATCGGTATGTAATGGTCGGTCTCGTGCCATGACCAAATGCTAATACGCTCAAAGATGCGTCAACTGTGCTCACCAATGGCGCGAAAATTGACCAATTTCGACGTCATTCTGCACTACGTCACAAGCTGCTGCTCGCACAACTTTTCGGGATCCGGTACTCGTACACAGGCTCCCCCAGTTCACTCAACTCGACCGAGACCAAGTTGGGTTCACTTCGAACGCGCCCGAATCTGATTGCGTAGGTAGCGAGGACCAGGCAATGCTGTTCTTTCTACGGCGTGGCGTTTTCCATTACTTAGGTCAAGAATATATCAATCTCATCCAAAATTGCATTGTTTGTATCCTTGTTCCCCGCCAGAACGCAAGTTGGACGATACCTTTAATAAATGGCCGATTCATCCGCATCACTCTAATTCTCAACTTTCTCGGGAGCGGAAGACGCAGGTTGTGCTGATCCGTGTTTTTCAGGATCCTCGCTGTCTGGGTGAAGAATACGGACCCGGAGTCTTACAAATCGTCGCCATTGGGAATGGTACGATCTCTGACCCACGTACCCTGTTGTAGGGTTACAAGCCAAACCAACAACACTTGCTGGTACCGAGAGAGGTACCAAACAAAACGTATCATCATAACCGGTTGCTCCGCATGTTAATTCTGAATCTCAAATTCTCAGTGTCCTTTCGGAAGATGTGGCTACTAAAATTCGAATCCATGTCCCTTTTCACCATTTGGACCGGAGACTGCACCGTTGATGAAAATTTGTCCCTGGTTCTCCATCGCGGTCTGCAATCTTCTGGTGACTTTCAAACGTTCTGTTCAACTCGGCTCGAACGTTAAACCTGTATTTTTGTCTTCTTACATGGCTAGCTCAGTTCCTGGCGGTGCACTTCACCAAGGATTCGATGATCCGAGCAGCGGAATAAGAGAGTGCTGAGATAATTCTGCACTCAACATCTTATGTGTTTTATATCGTGACCGTTTCGAGGGCATGGTCTATCTATGTCTCTATGTGATCGATCCAAATCCGTGGTCCCCATTTGTGGTTGGGTCTTCCAAATTCATCCCCTATGTGTATCCCGAATATCTGTGATCTCATGTAACGGAGCTCAGTACCTCTCCCGGGAACAAATGGTTTCCTCCCACCTAACTGAATCCAAAAAGCTTAACGAGATGAGGGGGTTACTTCATTGTGGGTGGGAGATGGCTTAATTGGTATAGTTAACGTACTTGGCGTAGATTACATTCCTTAGTTTTCTGCTGGGATCGCGCAGTCGTCTCCGCCATTGTTTGGCGTGCTCCTGAGGGCGATGACGCCACGGGGCCCTCTGCATCTAGCAAGCGCACTCGCCTCACATCATGGTGTGGGAGACTAACCGGGTATATAACTGGGGGTGGACAGGTATAGAAGAGTTGCAGGCTCTGTATTGGTTCGCGAGATTTAATTGTCTACCCCATATAACTTTTTTTTTCTTTCTAGTTGCAAAGCGCTCTAATTGTTCAACATTGTCGTTGAAACACTGGAGACTTCCACAGGTCCTCACCAGCGACCACGATTGATATCGTCTCAACTGAAATCCCAGCCAAAATGTCTGTCAATTTCCTTCAGCACGAGTATTGATTAGTCTACGTTGCATCTGTTGGAAGTTGGACTAATCCTGGATGGTTATTGGTGCCAAAACTCATTTGTCTTACCCGAGATGGACGGTGCCAATAATTGATCGTGTAAATTAAGATCAAGTGTGAATCTACGAATCAAACTTATACCCGCTAACCACCTTATCCCAAATTGCCTTGGCATCAACAGTAGCATCCAACCGCGCAGCGAGCAAAAACGCGCCACTCAACTTTCTATTCCTCATCTTAGCAACTCTAGATCAAGAAACGTTAAAAGCGTAGGACTCACCGATTCAGGCTATATGTCTCTCTGGGCGGTGGGGTCAGCCGATGCTGCAACATCACAGGAATAAAACTCCTAATCTGTTTCGTGATCTCCGCCCAGCTCGAGCTCGGACCGAATGCGAATGGCTGAGGTGTGCTTGGTTTGAAGGGCGTTGCGAGGAGGGTCATGGATGTTGTATGCGCATTGAGCATTATCTATGTGTCACGCATGCGTAAAAGGAAGAAGGAAAGATGGGAGAGCGATGAAGGCATACCTTATTTTCTTCACCTGTCAGATACCCGAGTTTTAGGCTCCATTCTCTGCATGCTTCATGGTCGTCTGATGCCGCTGCTTGCAAGAGTCGAAGCCAGTTATCCATAAACTCTTTCGTATAAGTACGCGTTGCGCCGAAGTCCACCAGCTCGATCTGCATTGAAAAGGTTTGAGAAATCGGAATCCATCGCGCGTAACGTGTCGAGGGCACGCACCTGTCGCGTCTTGGGGTTCCACAAGAAATTGGTCCAGTTCGGGTCAGTCTGCATCGTCCGGAATTCGAAGAGTTCCTTCAAACAAAGCTCAATAATCCTTGCGGCAATCTTCAGAAAATACATAGTAAGCGTTAACAAGAAAGGGAGGAGAAGATACAGCAAACGTGTACGCACATCATCCCGATCCCTCTGGCTCAACTCCAACCTCTGCGCTTCACCAACACTAACACCCTCCACACGTTCCATCACAAGGACGCCATCCGTACTTCCCTCCCACACCCAAGGCACTTTGAACCTCCGGTCTTCGCCCAGAAACTCTTTCCTTCTAAACATCTGCAAGAAAGACGCTTCGCGGGTGTACGAACATTCATCCGCGAGCTCGGATTTCATCACCTCAACTGTCCGGTCGAGGAACATTCCTTTTGGAAGGATTTTCGATGCTGTTAGGAGCATGCGGACGTATGACAAGTCCGAGTCAATCGAGTTACGAATGTTAGGGAATTGGACTTTCACTGCGACTGGTATGGCTTCTGGAGTAGAGGAGTTAGGGTGGGGGTATGTGGTTGTCGCATGTGGATGGAGGAGTGCGGAATGGACTTGGCCTATGGAGGCGGCGGCAAACGGTATACGATCAAATGACGCGAAGTACTCTGTTTCCCAGTTTTTTCCGAGCGCGGAGGAGAGGGTTTGATTAAGCTGCCAGTCGGGCATGTAGTGTGCACTGTCTTGGACACGTCGGAAGATCGCATCTACATCTGGAGGTAATAGATGAGTGTCTATGCAGCGATTCCGCGGCAGGTCGAGGTCAGAAAGGGCGTCCTGGTACAGAAGCGGGTGATGGCGCACCTTGTATACTGAGGAACTGGCCCAACTTGAGAGCGGCACCACGCATCTGTGATAGCTTGGACACGAGTCTTCGAATATTGGCTTCGGTCATGATAACGGATCCTTGCGCCTCATCCGAGCTCTTTCCTGTACGGCGGAGTAACTCTGCAGCAGCTCCATATCCTAATGAAGCAGCAAGGCCTATTTACACAACACAAAATGACTTCATTAGGTTTGGAATAAAACAAAGATGGAGGACTGACCTCCGTAATGGAATAATCGACCAATGCGAGAAGAGGGTACTTTGGAGGATTGAAGTGTTCGCGTGGATATAGTTGCTGGACTTGCCAAGGGAGAAGGTGGCGGTGTCCCATTCGATACAAATACTGATGGAGTTGGCACCTACATATCGCATTGTTTTCCAAAAAGTACTACAACCTCCTCGGACTGGGACTCACGGGTTCCAAATTTGATTGCGGTAATGATACTGGGTCTGGTTCGATGCTTCGGAAAGTTGCCTCCGGTGTATCCACGACCTGCGCGTCTGGTATGCGTGTCTCGGCTGCTGGATGCGTTTCTGGGACGAAGGGAGCGTCACTCGTCGCTTGGCTGGTCGTGATCGTGGGCCGCTCCGGGGCTATAGCCTTGTCGTCCCTTTGTCTTGCAGTCTCTCCGTCGGCATCAGCGACCGGGTCAAGCGTACTCCCGGCGCCCCCGCCATGTCCGTTCTCTCCACCCAATGCTTGACCAAGAACCTGGACGCGCCTATGCTTCCTCCTCTCATTAGCGGTGGCTACGTATCCCGGTGTAACCTGGGCAGCCTTGTGCCTTGCGATGTTGGACAGAATCTCCGTGGTGGTATGAAGGACGCATAGCCAGTTGTAAGCTGGGCTTGGTGGCATGCGCGCCTGGAATCTTCAAGGAGGGGTTGGGTATAGCTATGATCGGAGTGGCCGGATACGGAATATGACGCTTGGTTCGGGGGTTGCTGGTAAACAGCGGCGAGTTTTCCGGTGACCTGTGACAATTGACCCTGAATGCGTCACGTGATCGCGGATCCTTGGAAATTGGATGAGCCTTAGCGCGGTGACAGGCCGAGCGCTGAAGTACCTATCCATCTTCGACAATACCCCTTAAGCTGGCGTCACTCCTTTCTTCCCCTAGGCTCTGCCTCAGAGCTGCCCTAATAAATCTCGACAATGCCGTAGTATCTCCCAAAATCCCGTCTCGCTCCCGGCCGTGCTCACTCTTGCACTCGAAAGTTTCGCCTAAGCACGCGTCCGACCTGCGCATTCGGCAATACCTATATAGTCAGCAATGTCCACGCAGATGCTATCAACAATCGCACTCGCTCCGGAGTTCGCATTCTGCGGTACGCCGCGATTCTTATGCTTCGTATGCTTTCAAGAATGTTGGAGCACCTTCGGCATATGACAGCACACTCTTAGCCGCTGCAGAAGGGGCATGGCTGCAGCCCGATGAAAGTACCACCTTCAAAGGCGGGTTTGCACCCGAGTACAATGATGTTGATGTATCCCATGTGCCACCGCGTTTTGATTGGAGGAAGCGCGCGTCTTCCAGCACGAAGTTTGCTCTTTCTACGCCGGACAAGAGAAAGAAGTATCCGAAGCGGAAGGCACCCGTGTTAGAGCCAACCCAGCCTGGAGAGCCATATTTTGACGCGATTGAGAACTACCAAAACCAGTGCGTGCGCCATCCCCTCTTCAAATCTTCTTTCAAATTGATCATATTCCTTAGTTTTTTACCTTTACTGGAAAGCGAAGAAGCCGAGGATCGGAATGATATCATTACCCGTTTGTCCACCTGGTCTCTCGAGCGACTGCAGCAGGAAGGATACTGCTTGACGGACCTCTCTGCCTATTGGTGCAAGGCTAACCAGTTTGGCAAGCCCGTCGCTGCGTTCCATATCGGTCCTGGGATTATTCTTCCAGAAAATCACAAATTCGAGTGCGTGCATGTTGCATATATCCACGAGTAACATAACTGAGACACTTTGGTCAGGAATGGCATGCAGATTATGGTTTCCAGAGTAGACCCTCTGGAGGAAACCCCGTACAAAGGTTCCATTGTTGAGCTCACAAAGACTCAGCTGAAGGTTGCCTTTCCCAATACCTTCGAGATTGAGGGTCCTTGGCGACTTGACGTTGACAGGACCAACTTCATCTTTGAACGGATGCGAAAAGCTATCTCGTCCCTCCATTACAATCTTGACCACCTTGAACGACTTCCACGCTCCGAAGATCAAGAGCATATCCTTCTTGGAACGGGTCTCAGGGATGTCTTACTACGATCAGAGGATCCTTCAAGGATTCTTGCACATTGTCATCACGACTTCTACGCATTGCAAGCCGCGGACGACGTCTCTTATCCGAAAGATGTGCTTTCGCATGATGTCAGGGAATACTCGCCAAAAGAGTTCGAAGGTATATTCAAGGACGACATGCGCATTCATAGTTGGGCTGAAAGATACTCGCTCGACGATCCCTTGGTTGTGGAGGGTGATCCCAATCTCGGTCATTTGAATAAGAGTCAAATCAGGGCCATGGCGACGATGATTGGCAAACGTATTAGTTTAGTTCAAGGGGTGAGCTTTTCTTTGTTCATTTGGTTTAAGCATCAGGTTCCAATCATAACTTCAGCCTCCCGGGACCGGTAAAACCAAGACTATCATCGAGACGATCAAGCTCCTGAAGGCAAGTCTCCTCCCCCTAAAGATGCCATGCTTTTGCTGAGGATGGTGTAGAGTCATTTCGAAGTCGTTCACCCAATTCTGGTCTGTACGTACACCAACGTGGCTGTGGACAACCTCGTCGAAGGATTCGTGAAGGCTGGCCTGAGACCCCTACGCGTAGGGTTTGGTTCTCGGATTCGTGCTTCTCTCCGGGACTATTCCCTCGACTATCTCCTCACCAAACATCCTCTCCAACCCCTCTGCTTGGAGACCATTGCGCTCCTCAACGAGTTGGAAGAGGAGATCAATCAGTTGAGCTCTCGACTCTCAGAGACCCTTAAAAAACTGGAAAATGGAGGCTCGAGCAAGGCATTGAGGGAACGCGCGGAGAATATGTATAGGGCTATGGCCATGAAAGACCGGCAGCAAACGCAACTCAAGGCCAAGATATACGGGTTACAGCAGGAGATGTTGCACGATATTGTCAAATCTGCGGATGTCGTAAGTGTTTTGTTTGGCTCCTCAACCCCGAGAATCGGATGGCTAACGCACTGGGGATTTTCACTCTGTGCTAATGGCCGGTCAAATTTTATATACGTGAGCTCACCATATTTATTTGTTTTTTCATACAGGTTTGCACGACATGCATCACCTCCGCAAGTACCGCTCTGAATGTCTCCGACTTCCCTGTGGTGTTTATTGACGAAGCCTCGATGTCCACGGAACCTGCAACTTTAATTCCGATCATGAAAGGGGTAAGTCATGGTCTTTCTGTCAGAATACGTGGGCGGCGTCTTAGCTGATCTCGTGAACCTATTAATTGAATGTCGTTTATGGACTGCCCTGAAAATGATTGGCTGCTTCGTGCTGTTGGCTGGTTGGTTGTGAGGTAGTCACGACATCTGGCACTCATCGGTGATCACAAGCAGTTGCCACCCGTCATCGTAAGCCAGGAAGCACAATCACAGGGCCTGGGGGTTAGTCTGTTTGAACGATTGACAGAGGAAGGCAGTGAGTTGTTGTCTCGTGCACTCCCGTTTACGTTTCGTCGGACAAAGATTGACAGAAATTATTTATTTATTAGTCGTTCCGTCTGTCATGTTGGATATCCAGTATCGAATGCATCCGGCGATATCCTACTTCCCTTCCTGGGAATTTTACAACAGTTCAATTCAAGATGGAACCAAGGACAAAGAAGGAAATGTGGTGAGCGGCCTGGAACCGCCGCTGTCAACGACACATCTTCTGCAAGATAGAATCATTGGGGAAGACCAACGATCTCGACCGTCTGTGATCTTCTTGGACCATTTTGGATATGAATCAACAAGCGGGAGGAGTAGGGTGAACCATCACGAAGCGCAGATCGTGGTGAGCCTTGTGGAAGATTTGCTGTTTCATAATCCAGTGGGTTCCTGAGACCTTCTTTCTTGCGGTAAACTGACCACCAATGCGTTTCCCATCCCTAATCACAGAAACTCCGAGGACAGGATATAGGGATCATCGCTCCCTACGTTGCGCAAATCAACCTCCTGAACCGGTTATTGACGACTGATGAAAGGTACCGAACACGATTTCTGGAAGTCCTCGGGAATCAACGGTTCCGGGAAATGGGCGATGTAGAAGTGAAGACCGTTGATGGGTTTGAAGGAAGGGAGAAGGAGGTGATCGTGTTTTCGACGGTGAGGAACAATGATAGTGGGAAGATTGGATTTTTAGCCGACCGGAGGAGGCTGAATGTTGGGTTGACGAGGGCCAAGCGGGGGCTTTTCGTCGTGGGGAGCATACGAACAATTGGCGGAGCTGATATGACTGGGGGCGTTGGGACTTCTATAAGTGCCGACGTGGGGAAGCGTAGCGGCAAAGGGGCGGAGTCATGGAAAAGATACGCAGAGTGGCTGGCGCGAGAAGGATTGGTACTCAAGTTGGTGGGGGACAAGCTTAATCGGACATTGTATGGGAATCTGCGAAGGGAGGCGGTTGGGAAGAAGCTGAAGAGTTGATGATGTGGCTTGTTGATTTTGTGAACAGCAATACTTGTGTTGGGAGATGGGGGTTGTTGGGTCGACTTGAGAAGACGTGATGTGCGCCCATGCCCGTGGTGACAGGAGGCACTTGTGATGATGTCGTGGGCGCCCTTAATGAGCACTTTAAAAGTCGAGCACAGGCAACATGAGGCCACAGTCGTTCATCTCGGAAGGGAGTTGTTTTGGGAGTATTCTCGGCCAGAGAGACGCTGACCCTGGTTACCACTTAATAGCATGCACCGGCGCCACGATGGGAACGAGTGTTTCAGGCGGTGTCCCTTTGATTTTTCGTTGGTGTATTTCGTGTTTGGGATGCTCCGAGGTGACCCTGTTGGTCGGCTGCGTATTATTTGTAAGTTGGTTGCGCCCGCGGTTTATTGACGAGGAATCAAGTGGAGGAGCAAACGTTATTTTAGGTCACCAGGTTGATAGCGAGTAGTGTATGTAATTGATTAATTCAACACTAAAAGCGGAAGCGCTTCGTAGCTTGTTTTACGCAAGGCCGAGAGGAGTCAAAGTTTGATTGGTCTTTTGACTAGTTGAGAGTGACAGGTCCGTGTCGGATGACGGCGCCGATACGCATCCGGGGAGATGAACCAACCGACCAAGTGCAGATGGTTGGTCTCGGAATGGAGAGGGATTGTGGCTTGCTTCCCAGTGGGCAGAGGGAGAGCAGAGACAGCTTGTGAATTGGACAGTAGGCACCGACGCTGAAAAACCGGGAGTAATTGGATATTGGTGATCAGGAAGGACGGATCTGAGATTTGTGCGAGAGGCACAGGAATGACAGGTGGATTGGCTGTCTGATGCCTAATGTGAAGAGAGGTAACAACGTCTAGACGGGATGCGCGCTGTGGTAGCCAAGAAGCACGGTGCGACGTCAACTGCTACGACAGTGGACTTTGGAGAGGATTTTAGACCAGATCCCGGTGGCATCTGGACTTTTTTCCTGGCGTAAGTAGTGAGATGCACGTGGAGACTTGTGCCGGAAAAGGAATGCCACGCGAGCGATGGACTAGGATTAAAGGTTTACGGAGATTGTATGAGCCAGGTATGATGTATATAGAGTTGTAATCCGTTGTAATCCGTCCGCTCCTGGTTTTATATTTCTTCCTCTTCTGACTCCTCCACTTCCTCTGTCAGCCTCTCCTCACTATACCCTTTTCCGCCAAAAAGTCCAGCCTCGACGATCGACTGGCACCACCCACCCATTCTTCAAAACCCCCTTTCCATACTACTGCTCCATCTTCTTCTCTTCAACCCACCACCATGGCTACTATCTTCCACAGGCCAACAAACGCTTTCAACAATGTCCTCGCTCGTCTACATACCTTTGCTGACCATCCAGTACCGTCTTATTCGTCCATCCATCCTCCCAACCAGAATACTCTCCCATCCCCTTGCTCATCTCCTAACAGCGACGGGGCCATTATAGATACCTTTGCTCCCAGGCCACAACCACCATCAGAGGCGTCTTCTTCTACGTCAACCCTCTCTGGCAAAGACATTGGCTCCCGCCCCAATTCAGCCGAGTCCATCAGGGCCGCTGTACAGGCTTTCTTCGTCACACGCTCACGCGTCGTCCGGGTCAGTGCCAGGATCCGAAACGAGATACTCATTATATGCTATTAATTGACGCCGGCTCGAATAACAGTTATATAATTTGCCCACATCACCGGAGTCGGTGCTTTCTGCCGTATTTCTCCCGCAGCCGGTACGTGAGTTTGATATGATGTCGTTGTGGTTCACCATTGATATCATTTCCTTGGTCACAGGCCCCTAGGGGTCGTTCCCTCGGAAATGTGCCCGTGCCCGCCAGCCTGTGGTGCGTGAGGGACGAGTATGCGACGGCTGGTTCATTGAATGTCTGGGCTGTGTTTACTACCCACGATGAGGTATGTTCTGTTTTACTCTTCGGTTTTCGTCTTTTTCTTTTTCTTTTGGGACGCGTCTGATATGCATCACGTGGGGATGTGACTGTGTTCGCGGGAGACCCTTCCACGCAATTCACGGAATTATCTCTTTGTATTTACTACCCTGCAACCGTCCCTATCTTCATGTGTCCACTTATATCTTCTCACAAACACAGGCCTGTGCTGCCCTCTCTCTTACCGGCCTTCCCTTCGCTGTCGCTACTGCCCTCGAATCTGATCTTGAGCCGTTTCATAAACTCAAGCGCTTTGTCTTGCGGCCTTCCGTAAGTCATCTCAGCATTTTCTTTTTACGTATCTGCCGATTCAGAGAGAGCTTACATAGCTGCCTGTCCCCCCTCTTCAGCTCTCTTCCTCACCACTTTCCCGTCCGCCCATCGACCTCTCTTGCCCTTCCTCCATGCTGAGAGTCTCCGCCTCCCACCCCAACCTGCTCTCTCCTTCTCCCTCTATCGTTGTTGAGGAACCCCGTGGCGGGTCCAACGAGTATTACACTCTCTCCACCAACCCACCTAATCCCAAGACAAGCTTCAGACTTGGTGACTGGATGTAAGTGGACCCTTCCCGAAACACTCACATACGCCACGCCACTTCCCCTAGTCACTGTCGTCATCGATCATCCTTCCGCTCGATCACATGTATTCACTCGCACCTCCATTACAGAGGATGATCGAATGCCTAGACATACCCATTTCCACTTCTTCTCTCATTACACCTAGTTACTGAATTCGATCTGTTCCTCTTTCTCCAGATGTCCTTCGCCGAATTGTGCCGCACATAACTTTGGGTGAGTCTACTCATGTCTTGTATAAAATCCCTTCTGCCACCACATACCTACCGCTTCATTTCCGGACGCCATGCTGACAGACAACTTTCCTTGTATGATTCTCCACAGGCGGAACCTTTCCTGTATAGGATGTGGATGCCCCAAGTCAACAGCAGTGCCTGGTCAACAACAGCAGACCCAACAGCCGCAACAGCTCTACTCCTCCTCTAACAATACTATGCCCCGTCCGGCCGCCTCTCCAAGGTTCTCCAATCCTCCCAATCGCACCGCACCCCTTCGCTCTGGCTTGCCAGCGAGCCAGTCTGCTTACTCCGGCAGCTTTTCACAGCCTCAGTCATCTCGCCCGATGGGGTATCAACCTCAGGTTTCTGGCCCACCTAAGACCGCCCACCCGCTCCTGACTCCCTCTGGTCGCGCGTTTGCCATTGGGGGTAGGGTACAGAACATCTCGAGTGACCCCCTCTCGCCCTGCATCATGTACTGGCCCGACAATGAGCCTTTCCCCGAACAAGGGCAGATTCGGCCTGGGGGTCTTGCCGGCGTCCCGGTATGTCACACGTTGATTATGCCCCGCTCAACGCTGACTGTGGGCGCCCAGCAACCGCCTATTCTCAATACAGGAAATAAAGGGCCGATTTCTCATGTGAGTATTCATCCTGTCAACTCGTGACGTTGAATCTTACATCGGTTTCCAGCAACCTGGCGATTGGATCTGTAAGAAGTGCAACTATCTCAACTGGAGAAGGAGGAAAGTCTGCCAGACTTGTTTGCCTTGTACGTCGGCTTCTTAGCCTCATGCTCTGCCGTGGACTCAACTACACCTTAGATGCTGAAGGAAATGGAGATTCTATTTCCGCTGCAGTGCAGGCCGAGAGGATCGCACTTCTTACATCAGTCTTGGCTCAAACAGAGTCATCCCAGAACTCAATTGGAGGCAATTTGATGCCGCAACCCCAGCAGCCAATTCCTCGCGCGAATTCCATGACTCCGCCTCTCGGCCGCCGACCCTATCCTGACACATCAGGACCCTCCCTTCAGCCCCAGGCCAACAGCAGATTGACACCTCAGTCCCAAACAACCCGTGCTGTGCACAAGTCACATTCGCACAACCAGCTAGGGACCCAGTACGTTAATCATATACAAGCACCGCCCACGCCGCCACAGTATACCGCCTCGAGCCCGATCTACCAAACATCGGGCCATCGCCAACCTTCGCCGCTTTACTCCACCGGGCCTAGCAAAAACCAGGGTCTCACTGTTGATGGCCAACAGCAGCGCCATACTCCATCCCCTTCCTCCTCACGATCCTCGCCGCTCCAGCAAAAGATGGAGACTCCCGCTCCATTGTTGCCCTCGTTCCTCCAGGACATTGTCCAGAGTCCCTCTCTGTCGCCTACGTCAACCACAACGACGACGACGACTTGCTCATCCGATCTTCCTTTTGAGGATGAGTACGAAGAGGTAATGAACTCGCGGCATACTTTTCCTCGTATCAGAGGTTTGAGCGAGTCTAGGTCTATCGGAGGGTCGTCTGATGGTAGTTCCACATCCTCGGTGATGGCACCTCCGAGTATCTGGAGGCTGGATGGGGAGGAGAGCAAGAGTCTTTTGGGATTCCCGTTGCCAAACCACCAGGATTTGACGGGTGGTACTGGGCCCGGTGTTATCGGCTCTGGAAGGAAGACTACTCCAGCTGCAACGCTTTAGACGTGGATATGATGTAGGAAATTTCGTGGAATAGAACGGACTGGATTATTGATCTGTCTTGGAAGTAAGTCCATCTTTTTCATCCGACCCGCGAACGAGTCGCTAACAACTTGCGCAGGCATTGAAATGTGATATGCATATACTGGCATTTTTGGCATCTCTTCTCTTGTTCCGTGTTTTTTTTTGGCACCTGGCGCTCGGTCGGATTGGTTCCTCGTTATCGATTCTATCTCTTCCAACCATAAATTTATATTACTCCTCTGGGTCATGTATTCCCCTCGCCATTGCAAAATCTTGTTTCTTGGGTCCCTTTTCTTTCACCAACCAACTCTCGACGGCCCTTATACTTGTTGTCATTGCTCGATCCCCGCTCGTTCGCTCGCTTTGTTTCAGTACTCTTCCCAGCTTCGGCAAAAATCGTCACTCGTTTTCGCAAATCTCATCCCGCAGGTTATTGCAACTCCACACTCCTTTATTGACGCAACCCCTTCATCAACTCCCCCCGACGTCCCCTGTAACTCAGTCCAGAACCCCTCCCCCGTCACGTTCTCGTGGCACCAACGTCGTAACGTCGCACAACACCATATTCCCCCAACTGTCTGGATGCACTCGGGCCCTTTGTAGCACCTTGCTTCACTCTGGGTCTCAACCGGTTCTTCTTGGAATTTTCTCTCCCTCCTGGTTTTATTCACTATTTATGTCATTCCCTCCTATCGATATGTCTTTTGTCTCCCGGGGACGGTTGTATCTTTCGTGTGTTTTAATTCTCAGTGGTGCTTTATTCTACTTTACTTCATTATTTTCCACCCTTCGATACTCGAGGGTCTATTTATCTTCTTTCCGTATCGGGTCTTCTTTTTACTTCTTGGATCGGTCGCTTCGTCGATTGGGTTGGTTCTTGATGCGATAAGTCGGATCGTATGGGGATGTTGGGACAAATCCGTCAAAGGGGAAAAATGTCTCGTGGAGCCTATCCTACATGCCGACGCATTCCATCTTGTGGCGTTCATTCCGCGTGCTCATTTGTCTGTTACTTTCTCATTTCCTGCCTTCGTTGTACCAGTGCGAGAATAGCGTAATGTGTGTCTTTATTCCGTGCCCGTTGCTAAAGCGAAGGTGTAAAGGGTGTGTATAGTATAGTTACAGTTTTCCCCTCCTGTCGAATGGTTTCGTGTTTGCTTGATAGTTGATACTCTTACTGGCAGTGTTATTGATATACGTCTTTATCCTATCGTTTTGGCATTCGGTAAATATTCCTGCCCGGATGGTTGGCTGAGATGATGACAGCTTGCTGGAACGTAGATGACAGACAACATCCAGGCTGGCATGTGGACTCCTATGGGAACAGGTAGATTGGTCGTCAAATGAGTTGGTGCACTTGAGATTTGCCTTCAAGAATCCAGTTTATCTCCTTATGTTCTAATGGGCGGGGGGTCGGCGAGGACTTCGGCATCTCAACCTACTGCTTCTTTCGGGTAAGACGGTATGTTTGTGCCTCAGACTGTCCAATGAGGACACCCCAAAGAATGAGGCGCGCGGACGCTTAGCAGACGCCGTATTACAACAGACAATCTCGAGGCGTCGAGCCTGAGGTACTTACAACCATACGTCGCACTTCTTTGCCCCGTGCAATAACAAAAATTCAAAATCATCGTACTGTAAAGCATTAGGACGTGCCGATATGGGGGACTCCATATTATGCTCTAACATTCTCTCACCGGTCCCGTAGTTAATAGTCATTCCCTGTCCTCTTTCCGATCTGGCACACCAGGTAAAAAAAAACCTATTAATATCCCCTTAACTCCTCCCGGTGATTCAAAGCTCGCGCAGCCAATAGACATGTGGACAGTTATCAGGATCGCGTCGACATGTGGCTGACTGGCCCACTCTCACATCTCAGTAACTCAGCTTCTCTTCTTTGATAGAATACGCCCCTTCTTTCTCGCTGAAAACAGTATACCGTCCTGGGATCTGAAGCCTTGGCGTAGCTCCGAATTCCCTTGATGGTGCGCTGCTTAGCTCATGAGAAGCACCATAACCTCACCTTCGACTCTTGTTCTTCCCATGTATTATTATTGTTCCTGCAGCGAAGGGTACAGTGAATTCCAGGACCGGCGGTGACGATTGAGTATCCAGGTTCCCATTACCACCACACCTAAGTAGGACCCTGTGAGAAGTCAGATTTTCACAGGAAAAAAATGGGGGTGCCGACCAATCATTGAATGGTTCTTTTGGCTGAGGATGTAAGGAGTGAAAAAGGTACACAAAGGGTCGGTCAGCCCCATTGTCTTGGAAAGTGTAAGCTGATTAGCCAAGGTCATGATGAGAAGAGAATGAGATTGCTGCTACACTAGCATTGCATCAGTGGAGAGTAAACCAGTTACTCACAATCCAAGACTGATTGAACTGGAAAGTGATTGGGAAAAGGAAACAGTGAGTCTTGAGGATGACCAGTAAAGAATAAATCAAGTTGGCGGTAAACAGGGATGTTGGAGATAGCTTAGTAGTCAAGTAGAGACAAGGAATGTAAAACTCCAGTGAAGAAAGTATGCTACTACAGAGGGGTTTAAATACTGTAAAGAGTAGCTACACTGGGCATAGGGTATAACACATGCATGAGTAAGAAACATAAGGCATACCTGTGTACAACATGAATAAGATGCATGTAAAGTATAAGAATAGATGAAACATGACTCTACTGTATGCTACAGGAGTCATAAGAAGTGTTAAACATTTCTACTAGCCATATTCCATGAGGATATGAGTAATACTATCACAAGCCATACATCTATGCAAGTGTTGTATATCTAATAATAGAAACACATCATAGCACAAAGCTATGGGATGGTCCAAAAATATATTTGCTCTGTCAATGCAGAGTGTATTTGTTGAGGATGCAGCATGTTCTGCTGATGGCAGGTATATGCATAAGCACAATGCTGATTCATTCCTCAACAGGTCACAGTCAGCTGTTTCAGTTCTTCATACCCTAAAGAGGTAACTGCATTGCTATTTCAGATGCTAATTAAGATAGGTGTCTGATTATAATGTGAACTCAACTACTGGCATAGGCCTAGCCAGAAGGCTTCTATTGACCCTTATTATCCTGGAACCCAGCCAAAGATTTCATGATGGGTGGTATTTGCATAGCAATACCAACAGGGAGGAGGGAATGATGGTGGGTGGTCACTGCCAGGTTCATAATGAATAATTCCTACATGCCAGGAGTTGTGAAGTTATATGTTTTACCAGAAAGACCTCATGCTCACAGCAAGTAGTTTTAACCTGTTTATTGGAACTGTGGCACAAGCCAAGGTCACTTGTCCTTTGGAGCCAACCAAATGTCCCATAAAGACATGTGATTAGTAATACAATGATGGAGTGATAGATAAATAGATGCAAAGTGAGATATTAGGTGGAGAATAATAGTGGATAATAGGAATTATAAGATAACATAAATAATAATTGGAAAGTGTAAGGGTACACCCTTACAAGAGTAGAGTCCATAGGCAATCTCATATTGAGCAATGGCTGGAATGATGTGAGGTATATAGAGAAAGTAAGGATGAATGAATACAATAGCTTCACTATGCAGGGAATTATTTTCGTTCGTGATATTCTGTAGGGACGCTTAGGTCAGTTTTTCCCACAGTAGTGATGACCTCAGTGAGCCATCAATTTTCGTGCCTTTTCTCTTAGGTCTTTATTTTCGTCAACTTGCCCTATGTTTATGTAGCCAGAACCTATATAACTGGTCTTACGCACTTGGGCACAACAATCCAAGACTCTCAACACCCTTGTAAGGCCCTGGGGGGCTTACATATTCCTAATTAGATTTGACAGTGTCATCTGTTCACTTGATCAAAGTCATGTGATTCATAGGGTCACATGTCTCTTCATTGTTGTTGTTGTTGTTGTATTCTGCATTTCTATACCGCTACAAGCAAACTGACTGCTAAGACGTGGTCGGGCTGGAGCCCAGAACAATGGGGTACAGTCAACAGTTATAAGGTTCAGAGTATTTTTGTGGAGTTTTCTGGTAGAAGCATAAACGTCATCATAGGCAGCATAACCCAACACCCATCACAGCCACACATTCAGCAGGGTACACCGGTATTCGGTGCGGTCGGCGGGTCTACTGTGGGGAGGTAGAATACTCTCACTCGGCTTCGGGAATCGAACCCTCGCCTCCACAGCAGAGAAGTGCGAGGAGTAACCAACGTGGCGGGGGGATTACCACTACTCCATCGCGCCCCCCTCATGTCTCTTCAGTGGAATGATCATCAATCAGAGTGATACAAGATAAGCAGGACAAGCCGAAAACTGAATATGGCAGACTGAAAAAAAGAGACGGCACAGAGGAAATAGGATCAGAAGAAGATAAGCAAGATATGGTCTTGTGGAAGTCCAAGGAAAGTCTAACCCACCAAGATCCACAGAACCCAAGCTTGTAACCATGGCATTGTGAGCTAACCAGACATCGGATGAAGTCCATAACATGGACTGGAAAAGGAAAACAGTATGAAGGAAATAAGATTTAGAAAAGGTAGAACAAAATATGGGGCCTCAGGGAGTTGAAGGAGAGTCTAATCTACTAAGATCCGCAGAATCTGACCTTGTAACCATGGCATTGCAAGGCAAATGAATGTTGGAGGAAATCCATAGCCTTCCACTTGCCAGTCAATCAAAGTCATAATGCACAGAACGAAGGCAAGGAATATCATGAGGACTTTAACATTGCGGCCCGCTATGATCCGGAGGTCACACCATGGAGGACGCGTCATCACGTGTTGTCCCGTTTTGTCCTTCGCGCCGGTGCTACTACAACTACGCCGTTTGCAAACGGCTTCAGGATTCTATCGCGACACCTCCTTCTCCAAGCCCTAGCCAAGGAAAGAAGGCCACTCTACCATGGAAACTCCCTTACCTGCCACTCACAACCTTAAGTCATTGAATGTTGAGGAAAGCAGGGCCAAACGATTGGAACGTCAACAATCCCGTTTACGCGATCGAGGCGGGTATGGATTTCAGAGAATGCTTCATTAGGGTCCAATATATCTGATTATGTCTCTTAGCATATTCCGTCCCGAAAACAGGAACAACAATCTGTTCGATATACTATGTAGAGCTACTCATCGCCGGTCTCCCGCAAAAGCTCGAGGCCGTTCAAGAAGCCGTTCCATATCGCCCAAGAAGAAGACAGCAACATTGAATGCCTCAGGAAAGCTTGTTACATCAAAGGTTAATGCACGGACGTCGTCTCGTAAGAGCATGGCTGCGCCTGGTGAGTTATTTGGTTCCGCGCGTTATTGATCCGAATGTACTATTTCCAGATACAGAAGAGCCACCTGAGAAAGATATATGTGAGGAAGGGGTTCTCATACATTTTTCTATACACCGCTCCTAATGGCTCGAACAGGCTCCAAACCGCGAGGCAAGCGATCCAAAGGAAAACGAAAGCAAGCCGCGGGGACGGATGATACGAACGCCAATAAGCCGAAGCCCAAATCCAGGGCCAAGAAGGCTGCACCAAGGAAGAACATAGGTAAGGCCCGCAACGGACGACGAAGACGACCACTGACGATGGCCCTCCCAACAAAGGTGCTGATCCAACAACCGAAACTCGAGGAAGCAGACCCAAAGAAAAGCGGAAAAAACAAGGTGAGTGGGTCTCTGACTTGCAGCCGCTCTTACTGAGTTCTGTTGCCCAGACACGGAGGATGATGAATTCACAGAAGATACTCCGTCCAAATCCAAGAAAATCGAAACAACCAGGGACACAACTGCCATACAACCTCCTTCGCCTATTCTAGCCGGGCTAAGAGCGCCGAACAGTCCGAAGCGCAAGAAACCGGCTTCCAAGACTAAACAGCAAGCCCTGGAGTCAGACAACGAGAACTTGAGACTGAGGGCTGGCGAAGGTTCAGGAAAACCCAAATCCACCGCCGCGGAAGGGGCAGATGGCTCTTCTGGCGATCCACTGGTACGACCCACGAGAGCCAAAGCAACAAAACGCAAAGTTGGATCTGTCGATACAGAGGATGAACCACGACCGCAAAAGCGACAAGCCCTTCCCAAGTCGGGCTCCAACACGAAAGCAGACAGAGACTCGCAGCAAGAATCCAAGCTCGTCGGCTCCTCGCGAACCAGCTCTACCAGCCAATCGATAGCGGATGCCATTAACCGTGCTACTGCCCTAAGGAAGCGACCCGCAGAGGAGGATCTGGAAGCTACTGAGGCGAAACATACTTCCAAGAAGGCCAAACCTGTCGATTCCTTGATATCTTCCCGCTCTAACGACACCGGCAACGACCACGAATCCAAGGCAGTGAAGAACACAAAAAAGAAAGGATCCCGTCCACATGCTGAAGCCGAGGGAGGGCAGCGCTCCGTAGAAACACGCGTCAAGAGACTCAAAACAGGGTCGAGAAATCCGCCCAAAGACGTGTTACAACCAAAGGACATCCCAGTAGCTCCGGAGGACGACACCGATCCATCCAAGTCCAGCTTGGCTAGGAAATCCGAGCAGTCTGAGGTCAAGGAGCAGCAGAAACCTCCGTGGGTGTTTGTTTCACTTGTTGCCGAGAAAATTGTTCCCAATCTTGCTAATGTAGGGCTCTGAAAACTGTTTCCAGGAAACGGAAAGAGAATGCGGCAACTGCAAAGCCGGCTGGAAGTGTCCCCGCTAAAGTGTGTTTTTTTCCCAACTCCACCGGTCTTGCTTGTGTACCAACGTGACTTCACAGAGAAAACCCCGCGCAAAGAAAGGCCCCGGTATTCCAGCCCATATAAAACGGAAACTTCAGGCGAGGCAAGATATGTATGCTTCGGACAGTGAACCAGATCCCATAGATTTTCTTTCCTGACCTTCATTTGTCCTTCGTTGTCGTGCAGCATCTGCGTCTTTGTTTGTCAATGGACCATCTCGTACACACCAGATTGTCTTCACGCATCCTCTACCCGCATCGTTTGTAGCATTAGCACTATCTTCAACTTGGATTTCGATCATGTACATACTCGTTATGCTTGCATAAGACCGTTGTGTTCTTGCCTGTTGGTACCCCTATCCTTGTTAACCAGTTTCTATCGTATTGCCCTCACTTGAGTGGGAAGTCAAACCTCCGGAAAATCATTGAATTGACAATAAGATAAACAGTACAATTTAAATATGGGTTCCGCCAGAAACCATTAGTACCAAAGTACACAGACTACAATTACTTCCACTCCCGAATTAGAAAAGGTCAGAAAAACCGCGAGAGTACCTCTAGAAAGGAAAAACTAAGAGACACGCAAAGCAGCCACTGGACAGCCAGAAAATGGTTAACCCCAATCTGGCTTGAAGTCGTACACTGATCCAGGCTTCGACCAATCCGGTAGACGTTCCCCCAAGGGCCTCCCGACGTCCCTCCCATTGTTGGATGGGGATGCGTCACCGTTGGAATCATCCGGATCCGGTCGTCTCTGAGGGTATGCACTCGTACTAGTTGATGATGTCGGCATAGGTGCGAAAGCTGGACTCGACTTGGCTTTCTCATAATCATAAGCATCACCCTCGTCTGCACCTCCAGCATCATACGTATCTTCTTCGTTATATCCTGCGTCATCATCAGCTTCCAAATCCATTGCCTCCTCCACGGACATCTCCATTCCCTCTCCATCGCCTCCGTCTCCGCTGTTAGGGGTGTTGACCGACGTTGACGGAGTCGCATGGTGCCCATGACCATTTGACTTGGACGATGATGACCCGTGTCTATGAATTTTTCCCGATTTCTCGAGCTTCCGTAGAAGTTTCGCTATGTAATCTTTGCAGAACTTCTTGATCTTGGCCACTTTCTCCTCTGAGAGAGCTTCCAATCGGTTTTCCTTATAACTTGCCGACTTTTTCTCCTTGTCCGCAATCAAGTGCGTCAACTGTTCCACCAAACTCCTCAGCACGCATAGCACTGGATAAGTAGACCAACTTACCTCTTTGGCATACTTCTTAAAATCATCCCTCCCAAGCACCTTCGCATACTTGCTCATACTCTTCACAACAACAGCCCCCACAAGCTTAATCAACCTCTTCTCCTTACTGGCCTCCTTCGCCGCTTTCTCCTCCGGAGTCAACTTCTTATGCCTCCGCTCCTTGTCCTTGTCCTTGTCCTTCCTCTTCACAGCATTCGCAGTAGCAGCGCTTTCCTCCTTTACCTTCCTTTCCGCCGCCTCCGCCATCGCAAGAGCCTCCCTCCGGGCTGTTTCCTCTGCAACGGATGTGATTATGGCTTGGATTCTTTGCTGTTCTTGGAGGTGTCGTCGGCGACGTTCTTTTGGATCAAGTACAGAGAGGGAGGGTAATGGCGGTACGCTGAGGTGCGGCATGTTGGGGTTACTCGGGTTGTTGGGGTTCTGGGATGAGGATTGCCATGAGCCATGGGGTTCGGATTGTTGTTGTTTTTGTTGGGCTGCTTTGACGCGAAGCTGGAGACGTTGGAGGACAGCTTGCTCTTCCTCCATACGCGCGCGCTTGATCTCTTGTTCGCGGCGAGAGAACTCATCCTCGTCGTCGTTGTAGAAGGCTGACTTAGAAGGGTCGTCACCAACTTCAATTGCCTTAATTTCATTGTAAGCCATATTAAAGCGCATATATGGGACGCACACATACAGTTATTAGACGTTTCGGTATTCGGTTGTATGTTGGTAAGTTATTCCAATGATTGAGTAACTGTGACGGGGTGTCAAAGAAGGAAATCGTCGTACAGGGAAAGGTATGGACACACCTTCCGGGCCGCCGTCTTAACCCTCTCATCTTCCAGTTGGGCGAATTCCTCCACAGGGAGATACACCTGGGAGTCCTCCACCTTATTCTTGTTCATTAACGGCCACGTCTCCATACACTCTAACGCCTGTATATGGACCCCCTCAGCCGATATTCCTGACCGCCCGGACACAGCCACTCACCAGAAGAACAATTTCCAGATCCTCCTTATAGTCGTTAAGCACGTTCGTCATGAGAGAATACCCGCGTAACCGCATAAGCTGTCTCAAAGCAGCTTGGTCCTCCGTGATCTGCAAACCTGGTAAGACTCGGAACCAACCCGTATTCCAAGATATAGCTCGCCTTTATACGTGTCAAAATCTTGTACAACATCTTCCGACTCGTAGTCTGACGAATGGCTTGCACGACCTTCGGTATATCCTTCTCAATGACGGGTTTCATGGTCGGCTGTAATACCACACTTAGCTCAGGCGCATTTTGCGAAGCAATGCCGCGACATACCATAAAGTCAGGATCGTCAATCTTTTTGCCTCTCCTCTTCTTTGTTCCCTTGAGTTCCATCAACTCATTCTCGTCTGTGATACCAAGCGCTGCCAACACCATAGGTAACATTCCTGCAATGCCAAAGAAGCTAAACTCACCATCAAGATATAAATCATCCATAGCAGAAAACTCGGTCTGCGTCTTGCCACCAATATACCCGACACAGTTGGGTTCACCGCAGTAACAAGTCTGTGCTTGATGTCTGCAATCCTCAACCGTTGAGAAACCATGGCCTCGACAGAGGCAGATCAAGGCAAGCTCACCCATATCGATCAACGTTATAGTTGAACGTCAACTCCTCGTGTTTCCTGACCAATCGTTTCGCAAAGATGCCCATCCGCACTTTCTCTCCGACTGTCCATTTGGCGACGTAACAGTTTGGGTTACAGCTGTGATTCGCGAATCGTCCGATTCCACCGCTTTTCGTCGCATCGATGAACTTTATGGATGGGCAATTGAAAAGGGCAGCAGAGCACGACTAAGGGGCCACACACCTCGTCTTTCTGCAACATCATGAAGTAAAAATGCTGGATGCCCTCCTGGGCATATTCACGCATACGCTTTTTGAACGAGGCAGGATTGACAACATCACCGACGTATTCGTATATGAAGGTATCCCTTCACACATTAAAACGTGTTAATGGGCCCGGTGGCAAGGGAGATGACTCATACACGCACTTGGGGAGGTCCTCCTCAGCTCTAAGCCCATATCCCTTCTTTTCCGTCAATACAATTTCAATGTTGGCATATTCCTTCCGTTGAAACCTAGGATAGTTGAGTCAAAACGACGAGCAGGGGCAATGTGAGAAAAACCCACCGTTGGTTTTGACAATAATTCCGACACCGACAGTCTCCTGGCAGACATTCGACTTGCGTAAGGCGGTTAATGCAGTCGGAATATGGTCCGCATGCCATATCCTCGCTATCGACACCTGTAAGACAAATTGTGAGAGGCGTAATGTGATTCTACAGCAACGTCTTGGAGGAGGGCCACTACAGGCAACCCCCTCTGAAACTCAAACAACGAAACTAACCATGTTCATAGGTACAATCACACGTCATACTCTCAAGAAGCTCGCGAGAACGACCAAGTGTCTTGTATTGGTAGTTATTGTCGGGAATCTCGTTAAACGTAGCGAGAGCCTCTTGGCGTGCTACAGGCAGATCCGCAATGAGCTGTGGTGTGCTCGATGGCGACTTCTTCAACTGCTTAAGAGGTGGTGTAGAGGCCTTGGATGTCATTCCATTTGTTGTATGACCATCTTGGACGGACCGTGGGGGAGGGGTTGGGGTAGGTGAGAGTTGGGCCTTCTGGGGAACATCGAGGGTTGGTGACTGAGATGGCGAGCCAGTATGGACATGATCTTGCTCAGACTTGATATCGACATCCATAGGCGAGTAGTTGGATGTAGGGGGAGAGGCGAGGTTGGGTGGAAAGAGGTCCTCCTCGTCCTTGACCATGGTAGGTGGTGGTGAAGAGACAAAGTTAGGAACCTGAGCGACCTGGCTGATGTTGGGTGCGGCCCGTCGGACGTTGCTTGCGCTCAACAGCGTCTAAAAATGCTTTTCACGCTACTCTTGCTTGAAGTGAATAGAGTTGGGCACGATGAGCAACAGCAACAGCATCCACCGAGAGTCTGCGTCTTGGGCGACAATGTTCTGACAAACCAAAGCTGTCGCCGCCAATGGAACTATGATGCTGGCGTGCACGAGCCATACGTAGAATATGGTTAGCCCGTGGTCGTAGAAGAATACGCAGACGAACGTACCCAGGATGTTGGATGCTGGGGGTATGTGATGAAGCGACAATTGTGAACTGATCTTGACCCTCTCCACCATGGCCGACCAGAAATCCACCTCCAAAAAACGAAAAAGAGACCAAGAACCGCCCACAATCACCGTTGCTGCCTCCTCAGAACACAACCCGGGTCCTGTTCTAGGTCTGTAACTCCCGAAGACATCTATTCTCAAGCTCACAACCACCCAGTTGTCTACCCTGCCGTACAACCGCCCGCATCAATTTCCTTCAAACCCTATGCACGAAAAAAGTCGCGACCAGGCGAAGGCGACGACGCAGACGATGTAATCATAGCAGGAGAAACTGATCAGGTAGAATTTGTGACCAACGAAGAGGAAAGCAGAAGAGCTGCAGAATTAGGCTGCCGGTGCGTCCTCGTCCTCTTCTTGATCCAGAAATTTTAATAACAACGTCTGTAGTTATATTATTGCTCTCCACAACAAACGTACAGGCGCTATATCTCTTCTACCGTCCTCTAAACCACCCCAGATTCTCCAACGAACTGTCAAAGCCCTAAAGTCCATACAGACCTCTGAGGCACCCTCTACAACTCAGTATCAACAAGCGCGCACAACGCTTGGTGAAACCTTTGGTACTAAAAAGGCCAAAGCCGCTATCCGCGCTCAGGAACGCAATAAAGTCGATGTCGCTGCTATGGAAGGCGTCATGGACTATGTTATGGATGGCATAGAGAAGGGCGCAGAGGGGCTAATGACCGCAGGTCCATCTTTCTTCTTTCGATGCGTCGCATAAACTTACCCTTATACTTACGATCTCCAGGGGAGGCCAAAGAAATCGCGGACACCAACAGGCTCATACCACCTTTCTCCGCCACCGCGACCAACCCCGATGAAGCCTACCCTCTCCACGGCATCATCCCCGAGAACGAATGGAAAGCTCTTTCTCTCAGCGCATTCGATGAAACGTCCACTGATAGGGAAAGGATCGCGCTTTTGCCCCATTATCGCTCCCAGTGGATTAACGCACACATGCGGATTTGGGGCCGCCCCAACTCTGGCAAAGATCGCAAGAAGAATCTGTATGCCGGCTCCTTTCATCCACCCCTTTAACAACACAATATCTCACTTGACTCCTTCAGGAAACTCCTCCTCTACATCTCGGGACTCTTCGCATTCCGCAACGCAATCGACAAACGCGACATCAACGCCGATCAAATCCGTGACCGATTGACTGCTCTCCCCGGTACCGTGGTTGACGGCCTACTCTCCCGTTTTACTGAGAAGGCAAGAGGGTCCACTAAGTCAGTATCACCCCTGTCGTGTAACCAACGTTACTACTCAATTTCCCCGCCATGTTCCTGGTTTTCGTGATATTAACTCACTTCCTTCCCAAACCCAGCCATCAAGCTACAAGCGCAACCAAAACGCTTCTCCTCACGAATCTCTTCGCTCTCTGTCTCAAGCTCGACAACTTTGCCACTAACACCGAAACGCTAAGTCATGACCTTAGCCTGTCAAAAGACCAGTACGTCGTCCATATTCCACCAGAATCCTACATCTCACTACTGCCATCGTCAGAGTGAATCAACTATTCAGATCACTCGGTAATTAACTCTCCCCAGTCGCCACCCAGTCATTTCGCTGATCGATTTTTAATATTATTATAATTGCATTAGGGTGCAAAATTTCCACATTGGGAGAACGCGAGCGCGCAAGATTGGGTGTATCCGATCCTGGTGATACAAAGTATGCTGTTCTTAATGCCCCTCTAGTGTTTCCGAAACCGAGGCAAAAACGGAGGAATTGAAGCTCCGAGCCATTGCTGTTGGAGGTTAACTGGGTGGCCGTATGTATGTGTCGATTCTGTGATAAAACATGAAATCCCTGGCAGGCATGAGGACACTGATCGAGGGCACCAGCTTTCCAGAAAGAGCTCACAAGCTGTCCTTGAGTGCAAGTCATGTGAATGTGTCCTATCGTTGGAATCATGAGGTGCTGCTATAATCGCTAAGCGCGCTAGTGAGAACTCTTGGTTCCCACTTCAGCCGCAACCCCTTTTGTGGCCAGAACAACCCATTGACCAACACCCCAAAAGAATTTAATGGCAGCTAAAGATATGAATCTTGCCCCGGATATTTCTGACTCCAACCCTCTACTTTTCTATTTGTCAATAGATACAAAGTCAACGCGCCAAGACGAAATCGCCATAGAAATGAACCAAAGAGGATGACCTCAGCTTCGAGGTATATTGATATGTGGTCGTATGCTTCTTGTACCAATTACTCATGGGCACATACTACGCCCTCGCACAGTCTCTACTATCATACATGCCAGATATTCGTGATATCTATGTAGGTTATTAGGGCCCCGCTGTTCGTGGTACCCTCACGGATAGGAAAATGGACTAGGTCTTCATGGCTGATCTTCCCATGTCCATACCGCTCGGGTATGGCATACAAGGTCCATGAGTGACTCCAAATTCCGCATCCGCTGGGTGACAAACAGCATCTCAATTGAGCGCGTTTTGTAGCCTGGAGAAGGGACTCCGATAGATGTAATAAGATAGAGGCACAGTTAATTTGAGAACCACTGTCATAGCATTTCCCTACAGCCGTGGAGTACGTTCTGCACCTCTTAAACCCCGAGTCAAACGAGATCATGACACGACGACTTCAACATGGTGATAATGCTGGTTTCGAAACGAGACAAGCCCAGAAACCGCAGTTACTATGAGCAATGGAAATAACAATGAAACACGAATACAGCATTTGTTTTGGCTAACCCTGTAGTAGCGGCCGCGAAATATACACGATGCCCCTGATAGGGATTGAATGTCTGGAAGTAACCTGCCGATCAGACCCCAATCCTCATGGGATTTGCAAACTTCGAGGCCGAATAGCTTCGCATATATAATTTTCAGGGTGATTTGGTAATAATTACAATACCAAGGAGTCCAAGAAAGTGATACCCAACGGATGTTTTCCCAGAAGAGCTGCCACCCCGGAGGGGAGGCGTCGTAAATGATAGTGGCTGTCAACTTGGGCACTAGAACCTTCCACCGCATGTCAGTTTCATATCCAAACCAAAAGTCCTCGCTACACCCAGAAACTTAATTTGGATTCGCTATGAATGAGACTAAATGTGGTCTAATGTGAATCCTCAAGTAGGCGAGAGAACATCAACATCATTCGAGAAAGATGGTAATGAGAACGGCAGATAATGCCCATGAGTGTCAAATTCAAGCTGCGGTAGCGAACCTTCTCGCACGTTCTTGTCGCCTGGTCGGAGAAGGCGCGCTCTTCGGTTGAAGGCGTTTCTAGAACTCGAGTTCGTCATCTCGACTAATTGGTCCACTGCAGCAGGCACGCCCGCTTTCTGCTGTGAAAGGCGAGTCTTCTGTTCTTCCGCCTACGATACCCTCCAGGCTCTTGAGTACGCTATAGAGCATGCGACATATAAATCCGACTGCACTCGAATTCTAGGGACCTCGAAGTCACCCTAAGCTGGCCTCAAGGCGGAAACTGGTTTTGAATCGTTCTTTAATGGTCTTTCGTTCTCTTCGCATTAGGCGTTATGATTCTGGCCAGTCGGTGATTAAAGCCTCACTGGTAGTATCAAGCCAAGAAAATTGGGTGGTTATCGGAATTAGTCGAAGCAGCATTCTTGAACCTCGAGGCTTCAGCAATCGGTGAAAGCCTCGTTGCGTGTTGTCAGCTTCTGGCTGGAAGCTTGTTAGGTTTGCCGCTTTCGCCCTCCCGTCTATTTACTCTACTAAGGAGCCCTTATGTTGCACCGCCAAGTTCCGGGGGATTGGAATACACTTCTTGTCCAGCGGGAATATGCGTAGTCACCAACTGCCATCGCTTTTACAGAGACATCTCCTTTGGTCTTCCCAACTCGGCACTAAAGCTTCGTCAAGAACACTGGATACCTGAAAATCAGGCCTTAATCGGTGAGTAACCTTCAGCTCCCGTCATCGGCGTCCAAAATTCCGTCGGGAGAACTTCCGAAGGTAAATGAACACAAAATAAGCGACGAAATGAGCTCAAGCTCCGGAAATCACCGCACCCATACCGCTTTCTGCATCCCGCTCTCAGGACGGCCTCGGGATCAAGGACGTAAGGCACCCCGTCCTCAACTCCGTCCAGGCCTGTGGTGCGAACAGTGCGACCCTCCTTGCGACCCTCATGTTTCCCGGATTACTCTTTTTTTTTTTTTCTTTTCCGGAGACATGTTCTCTGAAGGCGATTTGGTAGGCCCCCACATTTTTTATAACTTCCTGAGTAGCCAAAAATGTCAGTAACAAGTCACGGGTCCAAGACATGGTCGGGTGTCTAACAAACTGGCAGGAGCAAGTGTCACCATCAGTACCATTAATGGTTTCAGTCTGAACCGGTGAGTAGTTAAGACCTCAAGGACTTCAGCACACGTTGGGAGGACCATTCAAGAAACACGAGGTACCATGGATTTTTGCATCAGGACTTGAAATGACGGTAGTAAACACACGATATCATAGAAACGCTTGCGTCATAGCTATGTGAGATTAAATGCCGGTCTATTGATGGTACAGAAACGTGGAACACAAAGAACTCAAGGAATTACTGCCAGTCCGGCCTCGAGGGCGTCATCGTAAATAGCAAAGTATAGCAACACGTACTGCTGTCCTGAAGTGAAACGAGTCGCAAAAGATTTATGAACTATCACAAGCTAGGATAAAAAGATAGAAGGTGAAGAGTAGAAGAAAACTCCACTCCGATTGAGACGCGTGACGGAAATGAGGATTTGAGGTGCGGTCTCAATTGGGTGTCTTCATTTACATGTCTGATGTAGCAATGTATGGATCGATGTTATATGCTTTGTTTCTGTGATGAGATGAGAATAGAGCAGAAACGATGTCAGGTGTGTCGAGATATGAAGAGCTGCCGATGGGTAGCTATATAGATAAGATGCGGGTGTCGACCATGGAATTTCTTCAGAAATTTGGGAGTAGATAACGCGGGCACTTCACAAGAAATGGAAAGTGGAAACAAGCGAGAAGGGAATCTGCGCAAATCAGGTAAATCCATCAATCTAAGAATAAATGAAACAAAGGAAAGAACACGTACATGAGGGAGACAAGGCTAATTTATGAATCGCAGTCATACTACGACACTTGCTCACAATCGTGCACAAGCCTTCACCCTAGACCTAGCTCCAGTCTTCGAGGTGCCACCGTGTCCGCTCCGTCCACTGCACCCGAGTGTCATATTTGGGTTCCTGAAAACTGGACAATCATCCCGCTTGCTGAAACACCACTTTACGCATTCGGTGCACCAGACCCGATGCAAGGCGTCATCAGCGGTGGAAAGCGGGTGAGTAGCTGGGCGGTCGTTGGGATGTCCACAGCGTACGAGAGCGTGTTGGGAAGAGTTGTGTGGGCAGTAACAGTTGAATGGTTCGTACGAGTATGATGCAGTGCTAGGAGGAGGATTCATGCTTGTCAAGGAGTCGAAGCGAGCGAGGAGATGGAATCAAGAGGTGTCGAGAGGGTCCGAGGGATGTTTGTCTTGGGAATAAGAGACCCTTGTGGAGTAGTCAATAGGTATTGTGCGGATTCCAAACCCATAGGCGAGCACACCTTTATATACCCGCGTCAACTGCTCAAATTTCCATTTTCCATGTCTCGTTCCCTTTCTTGTTTCCGTTTTTGAATTAGGATGTGGTGGCATGCGCATTTCCGCTCGAGCTTCTGACGTAGACACTTGCCAGGTAGACGACCGTTCCCCATTAACCAACTAGCCATAGAACAGGCCGGCGCGGATATTAAACGCAATTTCCCTGTAAGGTTGTGTCCATATGTGATTGCATGTGTGTAGATGTATCATAGGACGGAGAATCCTAGGAGAAGAGAGGGGAATACGGTATACCGTTACGCCATTTGCCACGGGGAACTTACGCACATATTGGGTCTTGAGATCTGGATAATTAGAAATTCGGCCTTGTCGCTCACCGGTTCAGCCCAGAGCGTTCAGAAGCAGAGTTGGACACATGTATGAGTGCTGTTAACTATTTGGAGATTCAGCATCAACTTAAGCAGATCCCAGATTTGAGTTCCCCGTGCGACACGCGCTTGGTCGAGTCTTCCGGGAGAAGAAAGGTTATCGTTATTCATCTGACTTGGACTTGAATGACTTCAGGGATGTCGTACACAGTTTGGTGAGCCATGACAGAACCGTTCCGTGAGACCTAAGGGCTGGCGACCAGGCACCCCGCACCTGAAGATATGACTATATGGGTCGCGGAAAAGAACAGCGGAGCTCCCTTTCTTGTGACGCACTCACCAGGGCCACGCTTGAGAGTCGGTGCTTGTAGGCAAGAATAATTTCAACTTTACCCGGTCCGCAACATGACCAAAGGGTGCAACGGGAGCATTGTGCGATGCGTCAGTTCATCTCCTAAGCGAGAAACCATGACGGACGTGAGTCGAAGCGGAGCAAAGCAGCCTTATAGATGCAAAGCAATAGAGAAAGAAGATGAGAGTTTACCTATTACAGAGGTTTATGTGAACTGTAACGACGAAAAGGAGAAGGGTGTTGAAGGTGTTGGAGGAGGCATGTTAGGCGCTGGTGAAGCAAGCGGGGGCACCGGACCGACCCTAGATCAATCGATCACGTTTGTTCCAGCACTTCGTTTTATATTTCAAGAGCTATTTTAAGGCACTAATGCCCGACCAGTAATTCACAGCCCTATCTGCTCTCCTTGAGGTTCTTTGACCTGTTATTCACCAACCACTAATATGCTAACTACGAGCTTCACTGCCTGGAGCTGGTTTGCAAAGGCCATCGTCTCGTAACCCGCATCACCCGTTTGACGAAACAGCCGTCTGAGCTCCGTCTTCCCCTTGGATTCCATCAGATAGTAATTTGAAAGAAGAAGACACTGTGATCGGCGTTCTGGTTGAAACTAGCCATCAGCTCGGCTGACTTCGAATTTTTCCAGTCGCGGCCAAGTCGCGGGGCATATCGCCAATCACCAATCTTCCCAGCGGAGAGGGCACGATGCCCGCACTCCATCGAGACTGGCGCGGTACCCAGCCCTAGTGGTCCAAGATACACTCGAGAGATCAAATGAAATCTCGCATACATATCATCGAGATACAGGACCTTGGCCTACCACGATCCTCTCGGGTAATCTCTCGTAAAGGATTCATAGACATTGGAACGAAGCTAACTCGTTCTGTAGTGGCTATGAGTCAAAAGATGTCTCTGGCGGGAGGTCAGATTGTCGATCCGGACGGGAACTCTGGAGAGTTGCGAGTCTAAACAGTGAGCTACCTCTGGAAAGATCCACCTAGGAATTAAGTAGCACACACAGGCATCAAATCACCCTAAGGTTTCCTGTTCTTGTGACTAATGTGAGTGAAATTGTCACTTGGCCAGGACATTCATAATCTTCAGATTTTATCTGGCACCATGTAGTGGAGTCCGAACAGCGCCCCGCAACTTTGAACGAGTACTAGCTCGTGCCACCACTGCCGGCAAACGCCAAGCATACGTATGTCACGATTCAAAAGAAGTGATTGTCAGCGTCAGCTAAATTCCACCAATCCATGGTCGCGGGTACCTTTCTCGCGGGCTGAGTCAATTCAGCCACCCAACGCCGTTGAATACATAATACCCCTTTATAGGCTATAGCTCCACTCTCCATCAGCCACCGCAGGGTCCTCTGAACATTCCTATCAAGCGGCGAAGTCACACTTCGCGCACTTCGTACACTTTGTCCATCAATATGCAGACGGGAATCTGGGATATGGGCTTGCGACGTGCGTACGTACCTGTGAAACACAACGCGGCGTCCAGGTGTTACGCATAGTATACATTATGTTATTCTGATGCCTTGGGTCCTGGTGCGAGAAGGTACTTAGACGGCTGAAAGTTTGAGCGTCGGACTTCGAGCCTCGAACCCTTATCTTAGTGACGCCTCTCTTTGCTTTGTTACCTATTTTTACAGACAGATGATTGCCAGAGCAAAACCGTTCCTCCGGTTTGATCTACATTAGACCTTTCTTTCTATTCGAGGACGAGGGGTCGTAACCGATGCTAGTCTCCAATTGAGGGCATATTCCCGCGAAAGCCGCGTTGGAAAGTAGGTGCTGGGGACGGGTCACACGTTAGTACCGCATGATCCTTAGCGGCTGAAACTGGAACCGGTGGCGGTCTTTTAGCAGAAATGGGCCAAGGCATGACGATAGCTAGTGGCAAGAACACGGATTACAGCGACGATTTCTGTGTCACCTTGGGTAGCCCTGTTTGCGCTACAGAAATCCTTGGCCGCAAACTTTAGCGCACTAGTGCACGATAATGCGTTTTAGAGTCAGTTTGAGATGTCATTATCCCCATCCATCTGTTTGTTTTAGGCTCCTTTTGGAACCGTAAGTTTGCCTATCAGTACTCACCTTCATTAACCTGATTATTTCAAGTCCCGCACGCTTTGAAACAATAATGGCTCCGCGAGAATCCCCCACTCTTACTGAAGTGATCGCTTGTCGGACCTGGCCCTTGAATAACAGGGGCCAGGTCGGAGAAGTTTTTTGAAGAGGTACCCTTTAGTACCCCTCATGAAGGCACACAAGCTCACACAGTGAACATCGTCTTCAATCATTACATGCCACGGCTATCGAGCCATCGGCTTAGCGCGCTGCTGGGCGCAGAACTGGAGGTGAATCTAATATTATTGGCGCGTCAGGGGACATCATGGGCCTGGTCCAGGTCGCAATTCGCCATGTGTTCTGCCAGACTCCCACATGAAATGAAGATAATAACCTGCCGGTGACATATGAAGCCACATGGAGGGACGAAGCGGTACCAGTTACCGCTATGAAAGCGACGGCGTGCGCCTCTTATGCCATCTATACACCGACCCTGATCATCGCAGCCGCCCCTCCATTGCCCTCCGCCCTTCTCAAAATAATATGGTGATCTCGATAATGTTGACCCTAGGGCCTATTGGTTGACACGACGCCCCCGGCCTTAGATCCAGTGGGCTGCCATTCTTATGGGGCCATGAATTAACGCTTCCAAGTAACCGTCTAACACGTTCATAAGCTCTTGCTTCGGATTTCCTCGGACAACGCTGACTCAAGTTTTGTTGAGATGGGAGAGAAAGACGCAAAAGGCTCATACTATTAGGAGGGAACTTACCTCAAGGTCATGGACGGTTCACTAGTGAAGCGCGGGGTCGTCCGTCTGAATAGCCATAGTAGTAAGATGCCAATCCACCGCTTTACAAACGATACATTCTAAAGCCAGTTGTGAGGACAAAAATAATCCGATGCCGTCGCCGCTTTAGTCACAGGGCTTGGAAGGGGATCACGGTGACTATTTGCTTTCCGTCAGAGGCGGTGAGCTTATTCGCGCCACCGTTGTTGTACGGCAATATGCGTGATATGGGCCATTCCGATATATGAACTTGAGGGCTTTCTCTTCAAACACAACAGAAGGTGGCAATAGCGGCGAAGAAAAGGGTGAAGAAGACGGGATAATCCTTCATCGAGATCGCAACGGCCTACGTCTCATGATGATTGTGATATCCAAGGCGAATATGCCCATACGATAGAATGAAGATGCTTCTTGTATTGTTCGCCCTAATGAACCAACAGATTCATACGCGCCATGGCACGTAAGGTCCCCAATTCTCTGGCAATAACAGGACCATACGCTCCGAGCTCCGGCCAGACACTAGTCGATGAAAAGCTCCCCGAGATTCTGTCTAACCATTCTGGACATTATTACAGTTCCGACCTTCGGCATTCTTAGTTTCTCCTGAGAGGTGCCCCGTGGAACGGAAACCTGTGCGCAGGTGTCCTCAGAATAGCGTTGTTCAACCAGGTACATGGCGCGCCGATTCTGCTTTGTTATCCAATTAGTACCTAATGGGTCGCGGCAACCGTGATTTGGGGGAGCGGTGGGTGAGATGAATGGCGAAGCTGCGCATATTGGCATTTCAATCGCGCTTCTTGTCAGCGCACGCATCCATGTTGGTAGCTGATTACGGATGGTTGAAATTGGCGAAGAGGAGGCATTGAGCGGTAAGGTGTGAGTGTCCTTTCCGTCTTCTCTGAAACAACATTGAATATTGATTGTTCGAATGTTGGGATGAAGCTCTGCACCCGGTTCTTTCGTCGTACGGTTTTCTGGCAGAGATGATAGCTCCTTCAGCAGGGGGTCGAGTCAGAAGTGGATTAAAGGTAGATTGGATGCAAAATGCTGCGAGACCCAGGGGCCTGGCGCGTCACCATCAAAATAGTAACTCCGTCGTGAAGCCAGTAAAAGGGTCCACTGGAGAAGGAGAACCTGACTAGATCAAATGCTTTCCCCAGTATATGCAGACTAATGACGCAAAAAAAACGTGCCTTCCGGAGCCCATCCATTCTAAATCCTCGGCAACGAGGCACGGCTTTCCTTGCGTTAGGTTGTTGTTGGACGTGGGCGTGAACGTTTGCTGCGATTGACGGAAAGTAGACATGTAGATGAACGTTGAGAGTCCGATATGAAATCAGGCGTCAGGGCGTAGCTGCGAAGGGTTCTTCGACCGCTCGGCAAGTCACAGGAAGTGACGGGAAACGAATGATGAAACGGTAGCCACAGATGATATTTTGGCAGTAATCTCCAGTGCGACCTGATGATAACAGCCGTCGACGAAACAATGCTGTAGACAATGCCAAACGGGGGTGCGTTGGGTGGAAGAAAGGGTCCACGGTATTGGTAAGGGCAGAAAAATGGCACGTTCATTTACTAACGGTTGTTAGTACGTATTGAGATCTGGATAGTGTACCACCGAACGAAGAGTAAGAACGTGCAGGGTCTCAACCCGATCCTTTGCACGTCTATTCAAGCCGCAGATTGTGTAGTTAATGAGAATATGAGCTGAAAAAAGCGGGCTGCACAGCACCTTTCCTTGGATCACGGTGAGTGGTCAGGAACAAATAGGAGTAAGTTTCACGAGACGAGAGGAGCTGTTAAGCCAATAAACATACTAAAAACACCGACCGTGTTGCTGTGCGGTAAACCAGTAAATGGCTAGGGTTATGATTCGTTGCAAAGAGTTATTTTTTTTTTCATTACCGCTCGACGGGACTGGTGGTACATGCGAGATCGATGTATGGCGCGGTGTATGTTGGTCGCCATATCCTAAACCCACTCCTGAGCGCCGAGTCACCGTGGTCGAAGCGGCAGATATGTAACCATGAAATGAGGTCGGCTCGATGAAGGTGGGAAAGAAAAACTTACAGATCCGGCGTTCGCTTTGTCCCAGTAAGCTAAGCAGGCCCAAGTTTGGGTTGATCGCAACAGGAGACGGTGGAAGAAGTGGCCGTGAAGCGGAAATGAAGAGGTGAATAGATGGCGCTTTTGTGGGTTGCGAAGGTTGTGGGCAGAAGGTTTGGGATTTTTAGGTTTCCAGGTGGTCGTTCTAGTATGCTTTGCGAGCTGGTTACAGAGGCCGGATTTAGGCAGGAGACGGGGCATTGGACTAAAGCTTGTTAGCTTGCTTCATATCAGGGATACAGGAAACGGGAATGCTGGGAAAAAATAGGCGGCCACAGAGCCTGAGCAAAAATACATGTTCCTCGGACCTTGCAGAGACAGATATGTCACTGGTGAGAGTGTTGTCTAAATCTTTTTGTTGCACAGGACAAAGTCCGAGTTGGCCGAGAACATGGTCGGCCAAAAAAGGAAACCGCGAGCTCAAAGTTTCCAACGACACCCAGCTTTCCTCGTCACCAACGACGACGACGACGATTTTGCTATCGTAGGGCGCAGCGACGACGCAGAATATTTGTCATTCATCGCACAGCGTACCACTTGGGGCATCTCCAGTATTGTAGCACACAGCAATTGACCCGGATCACCGACATCAGCGACTCCCTGTCATCATACGCCATCCGTCGTCGTCCTCTTGCTATCATCTTTGCCTCCGCAAGACCTTTTGGCCTGTTTGAATCTTCTATGCTGACCCCTTCTTTTACATAGCTAACGCATACGACGACCCACATCCACCGTTCTCCCATGGCAAGCGGTAGCGGCGCGTCGTCGAGCGGCAATGGATACCCAAAGTCGTCAAGGTTCTCGACGCTGAAAGTATTCAAGTTTAGCGGGAAGGAAAAGCCACCACCACCACCTCCAAAGGATCCATACTACCTTCAAAACAGATCTATGACTTCTCTTTCCCCAGACTCCCTTTCGCTCCCTCCCCAATCCCCACTCTCGCCTCACTATCTCTCTCAGTACCCTCACCGAAGCTCCCCAGCGCCGAGCCAGTCGACCATGTCACTCGCGTCCTCCGCTGCTTCTCAGCTATCAGTTCCGCCCGCAGAGCATGCTGCTCCGAAGAGGAAAAAGAGCCGGAACTTCCTAAAGTTTGGCAAGCGATCCAAGTCGTCTTCAAGAGAGGCTGATGCTGACGATCCACCACCCCCGGATGAGGATGAGAATATTTCCTGGCCGAGCAATTTCCAAGTGTGTATGATTCTTCTTCTTTCATTTGTTCGCACTCATGGCTGTTATAGCATAATATACACGTAGATGATGCGTACGTATACAGGCTATAATTCGCATTCTGTCCGTCATCTCACTTGTGACCCTAGGCTTTCTGGGTTGCCGCCTTCGTGGTCCAAGTCACTCGCTGATATGGGATTTACGGAGGAAGAAATCGCGAATCTAAATGTCAGGCGAGCTACCAACTCGCGTGCTATTCAACAGCTGTACAATGTTCGCCCGGAGTCACCGGCTTCCTTTAATCGATCTCAGTCCCGGTCTTCGTCAAACGACCGATCCACATCACCTACTTCGACCCAACACCCCGCCACTTCGCCTGTCCTAACCAACCCGCTGCCACGGAGCACCTCACTTGCGCGCAAATACTCCAATGCTTCCAGCAATGTGGCCGCACCCCCTCTAATGACCTCGCCATCGTCTACATCTTTACACTCAATTCGAACCACCAACACCAATATCAGTTGCAAACACCCTATTCCTCCACGGCCCAACGTGGCGCCTTCACTACATAATCCCTCTTCCTCTGTCGTAACCATGTCCTCCGACTCCCATTTAAGCTATCAGAGTGCAAGCCCCGGTATCCCTCTGGTTACCTCCACTGTCCCTGGCGGTCTTCCTAGCACTCCGACTCGGCGGCTGCAGCTGGCCAATCCAAACACACCTCCGCCGGCTTATAGTGTTCCTAGGATCGCGCCAAACATCCCCATGCATAAAGAAACGAAGTCAAGTTCGTCAGCACCAACTCTGCCTGGCGCGGTTTCCGGATCAGTGGCGGTATCAACGTTTGCCCCCGCATTACCACTACCGCCGCCGATGCATCGGTCACAAGCTAGTGTTGAATCTACTGCATCATCACAGGATAGCAAGGCAACTGAATCCTCTTCACCACAGTCTACACCTCAACCTCAGCGGCAGCAAAGCGAAAGTCTATCGAAGCCGCCCCGACTTTCACTACACGCAAGTAATGATAGTGATGATTGGAGTAAACTTGTGCTCTCCGCATCGTCATTGCTGAGCGTGACCGAGAGAGATGATTCGCAACCATCCGCACCGCAAAAAGCACAACCTAAATCTCCCGCTCCGCCTGCACGGCCGGTACCGGCACTGCCAATAATAGTCCCAGAAGACGATGTCCCAGCGGATACGGGTTCGGCAAACCCGCCGCCCTCGGGTTGGGCAGAAGCGGCATCATCAGCGCGTCACCCACCTTCAAGTATAGGTTCATCTCCTTCCCCTTTGAGTGCACATTCCTGGCAAGAGTTCAGGACGGAACTCGAAGACTTTGTCGAGAGGGAGGATTTCAAAGAGGCGCCTCTCTCCGCTGCTCTTACTGAATCAGGCTCCCCGACCCTACCCGACAGCTTGTCGAGGTCGAGGCAAAGGGATACATTACGACCTGGACCTAATGGCACACTTCTCATGCCACCCCAGGAGAGGTACCTACAGCAAGAAGGGGAGGAAGAAGAAGAGGATGACGAGTTTCTCAGTGTGAGAAGGTCGAATAGGGATTCAAGTCGAAGCACAGCTTCAACTTTGAGTACAAGTACCGTGACAGGATACACATATTCGTCGCCACAAATCATTCGCAACGTCTCAATCGTGAGGAGGGCGGGAGCATATGTAACGGCAGTACCTGTGTCACCTGGTGGACGGAAAAAGGAACAGCAGCAGCAACCTCCACCATCCCCGTCTCGGGTCTCACCGGCGCAATCTCAAGCGCAGATCCAAACCCTAACGGAGAAAGCATCGCCAGTTGAGAAGCCACCACTCTCACCGATGGGTACGACGTTCCAAACCAATATGGAACCTAGTTCTGGCGCGGGATCAAGGAGACAGTCAGGTGTGCCACCATCACCCATGAATTCTCAGTTTGGCAGCGATGAGAGTGCTGGATCTGCATCTACGGCCTCAAGCAGTTCACAATCCCAAGACCATCCTACGCCTACGACTGATCCTGGATCTGGAGGTGGCATCGGTGAAGTTGTTGGGGTGGGAGGAGGATTGGATATGGATTTGGCGTCGTATTATACGAATACGCCGTCGCCTTCCAAGACTACATTTGCTATGTCGGGGTATAACCATCAGAAGTCCATTCCTTCCCCGAGGGATACTTTCGGTGGCGCTCCGAAGGTTCCTGGGGTTGTCAGAGACGCAAATATTACTGTGGATGACTCATTTGTAGATCTGGATGATAGGGATGATGACGAATACGAGGATCAGGTATCGGAAGGCGAAGGAGAGGAGGACGAGGAAGGCACCTGGGACACCCTGAAGGGAGGTGCAGCCGCTGCTATTGTCAATAATGTCAACGCAACGCGGCCTAAGATCGTCATAAGCGACGATCCTGTACCTCCTGCAACAGATTCACCCACAAAATCCACAACAAAAGGAAGAACATCCAGTGCACCACCAACACCCCTAACACCTGCACAGCGATACCCCGGATGGCTTTCTGGTGTCGTGAAACCGCTCTCACCATTCATCGACGAAGCGATTGAACCTCGGGACCACTACGTTGACCTTCAGGAAATTGCAGAGGGTGAATCCGGATCGATATTCGCTGCTCGTCTCGTGGCTACCCGTGCTGATAAGCTGCGCCTCCCACCCGAAGTCCGCAAACGTGACGCCATGGAACTCGAGAAAGGCGAACCCGTGCTTGTGGCTATTAAGATCGTTGCGATCGCGCCGCCTTCGTCAGCACAAGATAGGACTCCGGAAGCGCAGAAATTAGTGGATTTGGAGAGGGAGCTAACTTTGATGAAGGGGTTATGGCACGAGAACGTATTGGGCTTGGATGCATTGTATGTTGACTTGACGGAGGATACGCTTTGGGTAAGGATGGAGCTTATGGAAAGGAGCTTGGCGGATATTGTAGGTTTAGTTGTGGATGGGCTCATGCTGCAGGATCGGATGATCGCGAGGTTTGCTAGGGATGTGAGTGCTAGCATCTTATGTTTTCGTTCCGCTTGTAATGGTGCTTAATGGATTCATCCCAGGTTTTGAATGCGCTTGCATTTCTGCAAGAGAACCGTATTGCTCATCGGGATGTCCGGTCAGATAATCTGCTGTTGAATAGCCATGGAATATTGAAGCTAAGTGGGTAGCTTTATTGTGTAGTAATATTGATCAGTGCTGATGCATACGCTTCTACAGCTGACTTCTCTAATGCTGTCAAGCTACCTCCTGAATCTTCACTAAGGTCAGATCCAGCAGGCGTGATATTCTGGCAGGCCCCGGAGATGCGATAGTACGTCTTTCTGTCCTTTCCGTTTCTTTTCTGGGTTTCAAACTCACAGCTTCTCCAGTCCAAATTACGACGCCCTTAAGGTGGACGTGTGGTCGCTTGGCGCAACGATGTGGGAAATGGCTGAAACAGAACCTCCCTTCTCGGACACGAAACAAGTTCAAAGTCGGTGGCCGCCACTGACGCGGCCTGAGCTGTGGTCACCTGCATTCCATTCATTTTTGCGTGCATGTTCAGATTCGGCTGCTGTTAGGAAGAGTCCAACTGAGTTGCTCAAGGTGTGTTTCATCCTTCTAATTGAGTTTTAATTAAAAAGGGGAATATGGTGTTGATTCGCCCGATTTGGACAGGATCCATTTATCAGTAACGCGTGTGGACGAGGGGTGATCGTGCACTTGCTATCACAGTGCATGAACATTGAACGAATGCATGCGTAAGCAATGGACGTCTATCGACGAAACACATTTATGCATTACTCTTTCTGTTGTATACCCTGCACATCCTTCTGCAGTGTCGAACTGTTAGTTTTCCCCTTTTCCATTTCTGCTTCCCATTTCTGCTTCGCCATATCTTTATACTGGGCACTCGTGTGATTTGATATCTTCGGTATCTAATTCTGTTCTCTCTCCATCCTTTGTCTGGTGTGGATGTCTTTCTCACTATTCCATTTTCGTCCACTTCTCTGGGGATACTGCTACGACTGTTACACATTTCTTACATGATTACAACCCATCTATTTTTCCTGCAACATTTTCTACTGCATCTTTCAACCTGAACGACTCTTTAACGACCGTGTCGTTTTCATCTTCGCCACATTCTGCTATGAAAGTTGCCGTCTCGGATACGAAACCTACCAATAAAGCATCAGCTATGTAACAACTATAACCAAAATGTGTGCGCACCGAGGAGTTTGCCACCATGCGTACGCCAAAGTGATTCGGAGCAAGCAAGAGCGAACTGGCGGACCTTGACGTTTTCAGAACGGGTATGCATAAGCAAGTCGAGGTTAATATTCTTGAGGAGTGCATCATCAGATACATCCTCCACCAGAGCGTCAAGACATTGCTGGAAGAGTGCCCTGGCATCCAGTTCTGCCGGTAGCTTCGTGCATAAAGGTACTTGTTGGATGAGTGGAGAGGCAATTTGTCTGAGCTTGTCATCTCGCCAGAAACCTATAGGTATCATGATCGTGAGTGTTCAATGGTATCGGAGGGCAGCGTACGCACCTCCGTCATCGTAGCTAAGGGTCTTTGTAAGTGTTGCAACAAGGGAAACCCAGAGAGTAGAAGATTCTTCGTCCGTCGAATCTGTGAATGACTTCAGGTGCAGATCCAAGGCCTGCAGTAGGAATGATGTGTATGGAACCATGAGGGCCTGTAGAAAGAAGTTTAGTCGTACTGGCTAGAGGACGTATGCGACTTTACCTACCTTGAAGAAATCCAGGAGGCCAGAATAAGTGTGGAAGAACACGGTCTTCCTCGGCGTATCAGCTAGCGATGATGAGACATTGAGATGCCTTTGGGTGAGAACAAGACTTCAGTGAACATACCTGTTTCGTTAACAAAAGCCCAATCATAAAGACGACGAAACACTGGCCTGAACGTTGACTCGTTAAGCTTGACAACAAACTCTCTAAATGCCGATATGACTTGGGTCTCCGCCTAGCGAACCATAATCCGTTAACACCAACATCTGGAGACCCGACTATCAAATATTACCTTGCTCTCTTTCGACCCTGACGGTTTGATGATATCGAGTGCTTCGAGGAAAATGTTGGACAGACCACGAGTCTGCTCTAGAACAGAAACTCGAGGAGCATGGCGTAGTGTCCGCGCTAGGACATCTGAGTAAGCAGTGATATGTTCCTATGTAAAAAATCAGCCGGACAAATACATGGTAGTTCTGATCTCAGTTGCTGACCAGGTTCCTGCTCGAGGCAGCGGTGGTCCAGATGTCCATCAAGCTGGGCAGAAGCACTTTGGGAGGTACCTTCTTGGTGATTGTCTTCATTAACGAAGACATCGGGGCTTTAGGAAAGCCCGAGGTGGACTTATAGTGATTCATATACAAGTTGACCATCTGTGTGAGCGCGTCTGTTCCCCAGAAAGCCGGAATGGATATGAGGAGGCCATGTAGAACTGCTGTGGTTTTTTCAAGCACGACTGTTCGGTTCGTCAGTATCGATAACTATCAGAAATAGGAGTTCTGTCCCGACCATTGTCGGCGTCCTTCAGCAAAGCGACGCTCTTAGCAATAATATCCTTAAAGAAAGGAATAATTCTAGGGCCCAGTTTCGTTCTATGATGCCAAAAAGTCTTCAGAAATAGTTATGTCTTTGGGAAATGCCGTACGCACGTCAACGGAATCAGAGCATCCAGCGCATGAACCACTAGGTCTGGCACATTCGAAGTCGCAAGAATGGATGGCAGAGCAGTCGTAATTGTACTTTCTTCCTTTGGCACTAGCGTCGAAGCGACAGCTTTTAGGGATTTCAAACAATGCATCCGCAAGGTGACGTTGTCCTGAGCCAACAGCTTGATAGTCAATTCCACGATACTATTGATCATTGTTGTAATTTCTCGTCGAATGTGATCTGCAATCTTTGGAATGCGTTCGCTTAACAGTTCCAGAGCACCAATGTGTATCTGCGAAGACAGTGTCAGCGTGAAAAGAGAAAGGGGGGAAATGACATACCACGGTGTTGTCCAAGGCCAGCATCGAGGCGGCGGCCTCCACGAAACTTGCGGCTGGTACAGCATTGAGGACCTGCTTGAGGGTGGCTTGAGCAGCGATAACGAGACCGCCGAGTTTGACCCCGGAGACATTATCACCAAGAGTTACAAGGCCTATGAGGCCAGAGATGAGGAAGCTGAGCAATTCTTTTCCAGAATTGTCCAAGTTGACCAAAACCTTTGGTTCGATCGCCCGCCCAATCATGGTGATAAGAGCCTGAGCCCGCTTCACGTATGCGCCCGCAGCCGTCTCCCCATCCCTAGTTCTCGATTAGGCGGGCTTCTATTGTTAAGCCGAAATACGTACATAATATGATCCAACAGCGTGGGTGTCTTGTTGACGGGGTCAACTGCGCAGGTAACCAACCTTTGGCTCTCCTTCAAGAATTCAACGAATGCAGTGATTTGAATCGTTGGTGTAACATGACGCAATAGTGCGATCGGCAAGGCTAGTGTGGCGGCCGCTTCCTCTTGGGTTTGCTTGACAACGCGATTTGACGATTTCGCTACCAACAACATACAAACAGGCGCCAAGAAATGTTCTGCTCCAAGGACATCAACGAGATGGACAAAAAAGCTAATAAAGCGTCGTCAGAGATACGTAGCTTTAAGCATGTGAAGCGGGCGTACTTGTTCCTTCTATAGCGAGGAATGTGATTTGCAGCATCAGTGAACACGCGCAGGAAGTCTCTCGAAGCAATGTGCAAGTCCAGCGAATTGGCGTTGGCATTCTTGAGCGAGGAGGCCATCACAGGTACGATGCCATCAATTGTCTTGCACATCATGTCAGCCCCCGTGAACAAGAAAGGACTACCAAAACTTCTACGCACCTTCTGAACGACACGGAAGCTATATGTATCGTCACGATGGAAAACATTAGAGCCCATGAAAGTGAAGACGGGCATAACATTGTTCAACACGGATTCGGGTGCCAGACGAGCCAGACTAGCCATTAGCAACAACGCCTGGTGGAAAGTCTGGGGGTTCCCGACGACTATCTTTTTGTCAGCACAACTTTGTCGGACGATATGTTTCAAGAGCTTACCTCGAATGACCTCCATGAGTACATCCAACCGAATCACGCTTGGAGTAACGTTCGGGCTCTCCTATTGTGACTTGTCAGTCGCACAGAACGTGATGTTCACGTGGACGCACCAGAATGTTAGACGCTGTGCTATCAATAGCAGACATTAGCATTTGTTCCACATAGTTAACGTCGGCTTCCGAAGCCGGCGTGCTCTGCAGGACTTTGCTGAGAGCTTCCAGCAGAGCCGAGACGAGGTCAAGTGAGCCTGGTAGGTCCTTGGTTCCCAAAACTTCAGCTAGCAAGCTGAGCTGGGGCATGGTGTTGTCGCCTTCCGTTGTGCTACGAACATAATTATGCCAATTAACATCATGTTCATGAACGCGGAATAAAAGCTTACTCGATGGTCTTGACACGCTTAGCAACTCGTGGCGTGTTGCCCTGAGGTGCAGGGGTGTAGATCTCAAGCAACTCAACAATGAGTGGGATCTCCTTGATGATACTCGATAGAAGTTTCTTGCCATATGCTTGCTGTATTGAACCCACGATCAGTGTATCTTCCACAACATGTACACATTGCAGCACTCACAGAGTCCGGTTCACGTGCAACAACCCCAATAATCACCTCACAGACAGTCACCTGCCTCTCATATTTCAATTGGGCGAACACCTCCGTCTCCAACAACCTGATTAGAACCTCTCGAGGTGCAGCATTCGAGGACGGTCGAAGGTACTGTTCAAGCACCTGGATGTATGCTTCCCACAATCCTCCCCCCACATCGTTCAGTTGTGCGACAGAGGATGCATCGACGGACGACACCAATAAGCATGCAAGTGTTACGTCAATCTGGTGTGTTTGCAGAGCCTCTATTGATGGAAGCAAGCTGATCGCTTTCACGTTTGATGACACGAGATTAAGTGATTCGAGGATCTTGATTTTGATGCTCTCGAGGTCAATAGCATTGACGTGCGAGAAGAGGTAGTACAAGACGCTGTTTTTGTACCTAACGTGTGGCTATCAGTACAAGAACAAATGTCTGTGAGAGAGGATACCCACTCAACATCCTTCTTCTTATCGCCTTCGACAGGCTTAAGGTGTTCTGCATGTGTAACACGCAAGTATGTCTGATCCTGTGTAAAGTGCTGTTGATGCGCTACCAAATGCGCAAGATACCGCTTCAAATCGTCCTGCTCCAAATACTGCAATGTATCTACCACACCCATCTTGTTAGCACCTCCGCTGGTGACTCCTCAAATTCGTAAGCGCACCTTTGACATCCCCATAAACAGCATCGAACTTGTACACACTCCTCAACTTCCTCTCACTAATTAGCCGAATCCTGTTCAAACACTCCACTGCCGCCTTCCTTGCTCCAATAGATGGGTTTTGCAATGCGACAAGTAACGCGGGCACGATCGTTTGGAAATCCATACCGTCATCTTCTAGCACATGTGCTTCGAGGAATGCCGCCGCATGCCGGAGTGCGATCTCATGTAATGCCGAATTGTCGTTCGAAGTTAGCGTGGTCCAAACTCCGGCAAGGAAGACAAGAGCATCGGACTTGAGGTTAAGGAAGAATATGCGAAGAAGGCAGGATATGAGGACGGGAAGAGAGGGGAAACGGTTTGCGAAGCTGTAGATCGAGCGCATGAGGGCAACATAACGGGGACCTCGGGTGTCGCTCGACGAGGTTTGGTCGGACAGCCAATTCACCGCCAGTCCCTCGGGCGAAGGAATACTGCAAATTGTCGCAACAAGGGATACCTGAAGCCATGACAAAGTGCTCTGCCTGCTGGGCTTCAGGATGACATTCTTCTCTGCGTTCTCCTTCAAGGTCTGATTACCGATGTTAGCCTCGCTCAGATACACCGAAGAAAAGACACACCTCAAGAGCGGGGTCATGTTCAGCACCTAAATCCTCAACCCCACTTATTTCCTCTAACTTTACAACCTCCAGAACCCTGCTGGCGACATCGACCTGATGTTCACCCGAAAGCTTGCTGAGTAACGCATCTGCAACGAGGTATCCTAGAGCACGCGTATGTGGATTCACCGACTCGAGCTTCGATAGAATGATCGGAAGAAGCTCAAACAGCCGGTTCGACTTCAGGATATTCTCTAAAAACATAATCAGAAATTTATCGCGGCTGTAATGGGTCTGAACATCATTACTCACGAGCAATCTGAGCAGCAAGCGCGGCATTTACGCTCCTCATCTTCTCTACTGCATCCTCGCCCGCCTTCTCCCTCTCGGTCTTCACAACATCAGCACAACCCATCAACATCTCGAACTCTTTTCCATTCTCTTCACCCAGACTTTCCGCAATGATATCCCATACTGTCTCAGCTGTATGTTGCCTCGGCTTAGAGAACAAGAGGAATGGGAACAGGACTTCTGATATGATTTCCTCTTTGCGCTCAGATTTGAGAATAGGGTAGAGGTGCTTGAGGACGAATGCAAGATGGAGGCGGAGGAAACTTCGTTTAGGTTTTGAACCAAGGGTCGCTGCTAGTTTTGAGACGCATGTCGAAGCGTCAGTTGCGAAAAGGGGTGCGATAAGCTCAGGCCTTTCGTAGAGGGCTTCGAGGACTTGTTGTTCAGGATCTGGAAGGCGTGAGATGAGAGCCGACGTGATAGTTTGCTGGTGGATATTACTTTAGCAAAAACATCTATGATCATAGGAGTATGACCCACCTGGTCTGCCGTAGTGAGGGAACTGTTTGATAGAGAGGAAAGCAACTCTTTAACTGCGATTACTCGAATATTGGTATCCGCGCTAGTCGACGCAAGCACCATATCCACCTCCCCCTTACTCTGAGATCCTGCAGTAGAAACCTGAGAGAAGGGAGCTGTCAACTTCGAACCCGTTCAGACAGCCGTCGGAGCATACCAATGAAAGAGACAAAACCAGCTGATCAACGGATTTTTTCAGCTCCTCGTCGTCCTGTTCGGCTTGTGTTGCACGCTGGAAAACCTCAGGATGCCGCTGTTGTACATTTGATAGCAAAGAACGGGCGACTGTCGCCTTCTCAGCGTTATCTTGAGATAGGGCTTCTTTGATAAGTAGCTTCGCAGTGCGTTTGACAATTGAAGGAAGAATTGATGGTGTTGAAATGATGGATTCGAGCAGTACCGAGGCATGATTATCAGGCAATCTTCAAGGCAGTTAATGACCAGCAGTTTCTGCGACCAGTGGCATGAACGTACCTTGAAACCAATGCCAGAACCAGAGGTCGAACCAACTTCTCGGACCCAACCCACCCTGCAGCTCCTTGCAACTCCTCCTTGATGTCACTAATATGGCCATGAATAGCCAGTAGATAGACACAAAGAATCAAGCTTACGGTATCTTGAGGATAGCCTTGACTGTTGAGCCTGAAAGTGTCTCAAGCTCGGTTTGGGGCTCACAGACGGCAATGGCAGCGCTGATAAACTGCCTAGTAGTGACCATCTGGGCACAAGCAGCCATAGATCCAATGATGACCTTCAATGCTGACGCCGAAAGCTCACATTTTGGGGACAATGCGGGGAGAAGAATAAAGCTGCCAAGCTGAAAGAATCTAAGTTCGAGTGAAATAGACGAGAAAGGTCATCAATACACACAATGGCGTCTCGTGAGGCATCAGGTCGTTTCTCCAACGGTTCCAACACTGCGGGCAGAATGTATGCCATAGTTCCTTCGCTCAGTGTCTTGCTCCTGAAAATGAACTCGTGCATGGTCGCAGCATTGAACGCTAAAAGGACGCGGTGCAAACGGTTTTCCTTTAGCGCAGAAGGAAGCAGGGAAGCAACGAATCTTGCAACATCGGAGTTCCGTAGCATCTCTGTAACGAGAGAGACCCGAGGCACATTCTGCGCGGCAGACTTGAACGGAAGGAGGAAACTCCACGTCGAATTAGGCCTAAAGGGCAACCAGGTTAGGAAATGAAATGGCAAATGATAGAACAGTTACTTGATGTGAAGAATGGTAAGCAACTTTGCGAACTGTGCCGTATCATGGTAAGGAAGGAACAAAGCCAACAAGCTCTCAACATTGAACTCATTGACCCTACTCTCATTAAGCTTCTGTTACATCCTCAAGCCACAGGAACACTCACCTGAATCTCCGCACAAGCCATTCTATCACCCTTGCAGTTGGCGCTTCCAACAGCCAAGGTCCCAACAAACATAAGAACTCCCTAATTGTGTCGCTTAGCTTCTCGTCCTCCTCTTTTCCTACTAAGGTCCGATCCAAAGCCTTTGCCCGGTCCGAGAACAATGCTAATTCAAATCGCTTCAACCGTTGGTCCACCGAGCAGAGCTTCAGGAAAGCATTTGTTGCGAGTGCATATATGGAATCCAGGTCGTGTTGATCCGCATCTCGACCAATGAAAAGATATGATTCCGTAGGCTTGCGTTTCGAGCGATCGGCGAGGAGGGCAACATTGAGAGACGCAGATTGTGCTAATTGTGCCGCAAGACTAGACATTTTAGTCTATGGATGGCAGCTTTTTTGAGTAGAGAAACCCAATCCCGGTAACCGTGCAAAGATGCGTACTGGCCGTCGTAACTAGAAGTCCAGACTCAAGGATGAAGAGATTTCCTAAATTTTTGGCACGTGACTTCGGGCGCGAAACACATTTGGAGACTGGGACTTGCGAGTTCTAATATGGTTGACACAAATCCTCGAGCTCAAGTCAGTACATGCATCCCAGGACTCGAACTCAATCGCTATATAACGATTGTTAGCCAGGCGAACTCAAACCCCTGAAAGGTCGATAACACTGGGTCAGACTTCCGGAAAGAGTCCCAGCTGTAAAGAATGGGCGATGGAGTTGAAAAGCCCTCGCAAGTGGAGGTGCGTGAGTCAACGGATAATTACCAAGAAATCTCCTCGGCGGCTGGCATGCGCGTCCGAAAGCGATCAATCCTGATGCAAGAACTTGAGTTCAAGAATACTGCGGCAGTCAACGCTGCCTCTCAGAAATTCGATCCTCAGTGAGAATGAAGCGCTGTACGACCATCGTACGACCAACCGGCCTTGAGCTTCCTGCGAGGTCGTTTGTTTTCTTGCTTTCTAGGAAGTCTTATCTGTTCGTGTGATCTACTTCTACAAGAGGTAGGAATGTGGTCACCGAAGCTCAAGAACGACGCGAGTCCACCTTTATGCAACAAGGGTCAACCATGCTAGTCCAAGGTTCCGGAGCAACGATGAGAATATCCCCCCACCGCAACAGACGGGGATGAGTGGAGATGGTGCGCAATACGGCGAGGAGCAGGCTCTAAGTGCCACCCACCGTCGCAGTGCTAAATACGACTCAGCGGCCAAGGCCTATCAAATGCAATACGCCCTGATGAAGCAGATCTGACCAAGCGCTTTCCCGGAGAGGTCGTACACCATCCTGCATGTTGTTGCCTGTCGTGGTTGAAGAGTTCCGTTAAGCACGTTTAGTGGTCCTAAAGAGAGCTTCTGCCTTCGTGAGTAGTGCATTTTCAGCGTAATCCGTCAGGTTCGGAGGCACCACTCATGTAACTCCACTTAGCTCTCTTTATGGACCAAGTCGGGCCAAAGGGTTAGTGCTGATTGCTGAATATTGGTAGGATCTTGCCTTACTGCAGCAGATTTTGATATTTGTGAGGAATGTCATCATTTGTATTCAATGTGCCTCGTGTGTTTATATAATGATCTCCGAGCTCCTTTGTTTGTTGCGGTCTCTCCAACTTGCTGCGACTACATGTATCCCGAAGTCTCTTCAATTGATGCCCCAGAGACCACGATTGACTCCCTTCCGGCTGAGCTGCTGATACGCATATGCCATTTCAACGCCTACCGTTTTTATGAACCCGTCAACCGTCTCACCAAGACCCTGCCGCCCATTCCATCACATTTGCAAGATACCATCAATGCATCCCAGGTTTGCCGTCGTTGGCGTGTCATGCTCATTGCTTCACCAGGCTTATGGAGACACATGATCGACATCCACCATCCTCGCAAAGAATGGACAGACCTGCTCCTGGAACGTTCACAGCCCCTTGGAATCTCTCTTTTGACCACGAGATACAGTTGGGATAAACCATTCCATGAACCCGACATGGGACCACAAGAACGGATCGCCGAGTATCGGTTCTGGTCCAAATACGACCGCATATATCCCCTAGCAGCCCGAGAGGACTCTTTCTTGAAGGTCAGAAAGAATATGTCACAATTGCATCTCCCGCTTCTGGAATCACTTTTCATCCACTTCCCCTTCTTTCCAAGCGATCTCGAGACCTCAAATCATGATTGTACCAAGTGCAGGCTCCCGAAGGGGTTCCCTGGTGCATCCACTCCAGCGCTTAAACATCTCTACCTTCACGACACGCTCCCAGAGCTCTCTCAATTTTCTTTCTTGTCACACACCCTGGTCACATTAAGCATTTTTGACATTGAAGAACATCTTCAACCAACACTCGGCGAATGGCTTGATGTCGTAACGCACCTGCCACGGCTCAGGACATTCTCTCTCGATCATGCCACTCGAGTATCCCCAGCGGCTCGCGGTCAACTGTTTACACCTGTAAAGGATCGTGTTGTCCTCCCCTTCGAGGATTTTCGTATCAGAGACGAAGGCTGGATATGTGCTCACATCCTGAGACATGTCACTTTTACCAACTCCTTACGCGTTTTCGCCATCACCGCCAGAAATACGCAAAACGATGCAATCTCAGAGTACCTGCTTCATACCCTTCCAAAGATTCTTTCCTTTATCCTCACCTCAGAGTCATCCCACAGGATCCGGAATGCACTTGAAGTTCAAAACTTCGGCCTAACATACCTTGGATTTCTTGAACGCGATCTCCCCGAAGGGAATCCCAGCCCAATTTTTGCCAAAGAAAACACATGTTTTCATTGGATGTTCAGTGTCCAATTTGACGCTGCTCTTATTAGACGTCCAGGATGGCCACTGGCGACGGATGTCCATTTCAACGTCTTCTTGCATACCTTATTCAACATCTTACCACCCAATCTCTGGAATGAAATTGATACGGCGGCAATCCATTTCCTCGACAACCCCGGATACTACTGGGATGCCGACCTTCTTTACGAGAACGTTCTCCTGAAATTGCATAACCTCCGCCGCCTTGTAGATATCGATCTCCCGCTTTGGGACATGGTTTCTGGTCATCCGCTACAAACACAGGACCCAGAGGGCGTTACGATTGATTACCTTCCCGCGCTGGAGGAACTGGCTTTCAATGTCAGCCCTTCCGACAACATTGCTATTTTTTCCAGGCCAACCTTCGCCTGGCAATTTGAGCTTTCTGCCTCCAACTTGAGTTCTAACACCGGGGCGCCTGATGACGAATACGATGCCCTCTCTACATCATATCTTATGCGGGAGGATGACAGCGGCGATTCTTCTGAGTCTGACTCCAGTGACGGTGATTACCTCCCGTCAGAACGTAGCTCGATTATAACCCTCGATACGCATACTCTTTACGACGAGATCGTCGAATTCTGCGAGCTTCGACCGAAGATGCGTGTTATTCGGTATCCTCCTTGTGATGTCGGAAATACAGGAGACCAAGAAAAAACGGTCGAGGACCTGGTGATGCGTTTAGATCCTTTGGGTATCAGGGTTGTACCCTGTGAGGTGGAAGAAGTCCTCTAGGAACAGACCGGGGCTATTCATTGAAGAATAGAATGTGGATTGGGTCTCGTTCGAAGGATACCAACGACTGTTCTCATTGCAAATGAGTGACCTGCTCTTCTCATGGAAGGACAGACATAACCAGATTCACCCCATGGCTAAACAGCCAGCTATAAGGCACATCAATAGCATCACCATAAGTGCAGGTTTTGGCACCACCTTTGGACACTCCTTCTGGATCAGTGGTGCCTCTTTCTTCCTATCCAAGAAAGTGGACCCAGAAATTGTTTGCCTTGCTGGAAGGTGGAAATCACTTGCATATGAAGTGTACATACATAGCTTTGAGTTAGTTGTAAACCAACACACAGTCACATCTCAGAGCACCCAACTACATGACTCAGACAGGTTGGGCTGGTGGCATCATGGTTGCCACAGTTCTGTTCTGTTGGGTAGGTGGCTCCTCACTCTGTGGTCTGAGGTACTGATGTATTCCTCCAGCCCAACCTTCTCCCTCATCACTTCTCAGGCCATTGAAGCATCCACCCAGACAAAGCTGGACCTAGAGAAAGAGCAAAAGAAGATAGAGGAAATAAAATTTTTTGCCCAAGAAATGTCACAGCAGCAAGAAACCAACTTGAAGGTGAAACAATATGCAAGTATACTAGACTAATCTGTATAAAGATAAGAAGCCTTGTGACCTAATAATGAAACTCAAGGCCCAGAAAACCATTAACAAAACTACAGGTACAAAACAAAATCAAAAAACATCATCAAGATTATATGGGACTATCATGAAAACCTCCAGAATGCTGATGTAAACCCTGACAATGAAATACAAAGAGAAAATACCCTTACTGAAGTACTAAACAAGATTAACATAGAACTAAATAATCCAGACAAGGCAGAGATAGTGAAATTCATCTCAAAATTGGACATGGAAGTAATACTTGCCTCAGCTTGAAATGGAAGGGCCCCTGGACTGGATGGAATATCCTATGAATTTTGGAAAATATTAAAAATATGTCACACAGCCCAGGAGAAGTATCAGAATAGTAGAACCTTTGACATTGTCAAAACACTACAACTAGTATTCAATGACATAGAGTAACATGGCCTAATAGACCAATCAAATTTCAATGATGGTTAGATGTGCCCAATCTATAAGAAGAATGGCAAAATGAACATAGCAAACTACCATCCAATAACAGTACTAAAAACTGACTACAAAATAATGACAAAAGCACTCCAATCAAGACTTGCCACAGTAGCTCCCAACATAATACACCACAACCATGCTGGATTTATGAAGAACTGTAGCATTATGGACCACATATATACAATCAAACTAATGACAGACTATGCTGAGATCTCTGAAGACAATGAAGGAATAATCCCAGCCCTAGACCAAGAGAAAGCATATGACAAAATCACACATGGCTATCTTTTCAAAGTCCTAGAAAAGTTCAATTTTCCCCTCCACTTCATTAAAATGGTCAAAAGCCTATACACAAATGTAAGGACCAGAGTAATGATAAATGGCATACTAAGTGAACCCTTTATAGTCACAAGAGTGATGAGAAGAGAACAAATATTGCTGCTACACAAGCATAGTGTCAGTGGAGAGTAAACTAGTTACTCACAATCCAAGAGGACTGGGAAGTGACTTGAGACATGTGGGAAGGGTGAATCTGAAGGATGACCAGAGAAAGTGATACTGAGTTGATGATAAATGGGAATGTTGAAGATAGCTTAGTAGTCAAGGTAAGATGAGGAATGTAAAACTCCAGTGAAGAAAGTACACTACTACAGAGAGGTTTAAATACTGCAAAGAGTAGCTACACTGGGCAAAGGGTATAATGCATGCATGAGTAAGAAACATAAGGCATACATGTGTATAACATGAATAAAGTGCATGTAAAGTTCAATAATAGAAGAAACATGACTCTACCATATGTTACAGGAGTCATTGGAAGCATAGAATGTTTCTCTACAAGTCATAATCCATGAGGATATGAGTAATACTATCACAAGCTGTATGTCTATGCAAGTGTTATGTATCTAATAATAGAAATGCATCATAGCATGAAGCTATGGAAGGATCCAAAAATATATTTGCTCTGTCAATGCAGAGCACATATGTTGAGGATTCAGCATGTTCTGCTGATGGCAAGTATACACATAAGCATAATGCTGATTAATTCCTCAACACTCCTCCTCACTCGAAATTGTCAGAGCATGAAGTTAAAAGAACTTGATGCCTAAGGCAGGCAGAAAACCATTAAATTTTTGGTTGTCGAGATTCTTAGTAAATAAATCTGCAGGATTTTCAATCCCTTTAATATTGTATAAGAGGAATTTTTCATCCTCTAACAAATTGCAGATATAATGGAACTTAATGTCCACATGTTTTGAATGTTTTTCAGTGCCTGGATTTTTTGCCCAAAATACTGAGCCTCAGTTATCACTGAATAAGTGTGGTTTCTTAATCTGTTCTGGGTTAATGCCAATTTTGGTGAGCAGATTAGCTGTCCACTCTATTTGTCAACTAGCATCTGATAAAGCCATATATTCAGCTTCAGTAGATGATAGGGCAACAGTTTTCTGGCACCGAGAATGCCACACAATGGCAGCTCCAGCTATTCTAATAAAGAAGCCAGTGACTGATTTCCTGGTTTCTGGAACTTGAGCCCAATCAGAATCAGAGAACACATTAATACCTTCATTTGATTGTCCATCATAGACAATGGCATATTTAGATGTGCCACAAAGATATCTTAAAGTATGTAAGCCAGCTTTATAGTGTTCCCATGATGGATTCAACATTTGTTGGGATAACTTGATGATTGCAAAGGCAATATTGGGATGTGATCTGATTATCAAGTACATTAAAGATCCAACCAGTTGTTGATATCATTGCCTAAAATTGGCAGATGCTGTTTCTTTGGCCAATGTGAAGACAAAGTCTCTCAGCAATGGAGTAGATTTGGCTTTTTCAACCACATTAAAATGTTCTAAAATCTTATCAAGGTAAGGTTGCTGATCAATCATAATCAGCTGATTATCACAGTCTCGTGTGATACACATTCCAAGGAATTCAGTTAGTTCACCTAGGAACCTACATTCCCATTTATCCATGAATGCTTTCATTTTTCAATGTAGAACTTTTGATCCATGTGGTCCTAAGAATGCCGCATCATCCACATAAAGTAGTGCAATGATAAGAGATTTCTCTTGTGCATCATAGTAATAATAGACTCTGGTATCTAGTGACACTCATTTGAAGCCTAGTTCTTTCATCGATTTAGTAACTTCAAGCCACCATTGTTGGCCAGCTTGCTTGAGACTGTATAAGGCACATTTAAGCTGCCATACTTTGGTTTCTTGTCCTTTCTGGACAAAACCTTCAGGTTGTCACATATAAATTTCTTCCTTTAGGTGTCTGTAGAGATAAGTGGTCTTCACATCAAGACCAAACATATCCCAATCTTCAAGGGCAGCTACTGCAAATAGTAGTTGTGCAGTCTCATACCAGACAACAGGAGAAAATAGCTCATCAAAGTTGATGCCTTCAACTTGTGAGAAGCCTTGAGCAACTAATTGAGATCTGAATCTGCCATCAGACTTTGGAGTGAATACCCATTGATTTCCAATTGCTTTTCTTCCTTTTGGAAGTTCAACTAGTTTGTAGACTTGTCATTTTTGTAATGCATCAATTTCTTCAAGGCAGGCTTTATACCATTTATCGTGAATCTCCTTGGGGAGTTTTGTGAGGTCCTTGAATACTTTAGGGGTATATGATGCATCAACTTTATTTGCAAAAAGAAAATCAATGAATTGTACTCCTCCTTCTTTGCATAACCTGTTCACATGATTAACCATCATAAGTTCCATTGATGTGGAGGTTTGCAAAGAATCGAATGTATGATTTTCATCAGGTGGCATCTCATTTTCAACATCTGGAAGTGCAACCAGACTTCTTTGACGAATACACTTTAGCAGTAGTTCTCCTCTAGGAGGTATCCATTTGAAGCTATGATAGTTGTGTAACACTTTTACAGGATGTTGATCTCCATATATGTTATCAGGTTTTTTAGGAACCCATTGTTCCCATTGGGGACATTGGTTAGAAGGTTGTTGCCATTGTTGCATCCATGGTGGTGACATGGCTTGACACTTCTGAGATGGCCTTGTAGGGCTAAATCTCATAGGTGTTGTTCTGGTATCTTGTTGTCTTGGTATAGCCTTATCCTTTTGATGGGATTCACTTCCAGACATTCTAGGTACCGGAGATGATGATTCCTCTCTTATCAGAGGATCATCGCCATGCTCTTCAAACTCTTCTAATCTGGGAGACTGAGGAACTGGAGGGGAGTCCATGTATGGACAGTCATCTCCTCTTTCTTCAAAGTCTTCCATTAATGGAGATAGATCTCAATTATCATTTGGATCAGTGCTTAGCACAGGCAAATGTTTTTCCAGATCAGGATAATCTTGTGGATCAGTGTATTCTATGTCAGAATTGTGATCTGTTCTAGTGTCATCATTATCTGGTGATGGAGTTCTATTCCAATGTCTTGGATCAGGTGATGATGGTGACATAGATCACAATGAAGGAGGTTCAGGAGTGGAAGGTCACTCCGGAAGTGAACTTTGTTGATTACCCTGTCTAGGATAAATGACTACTTCGCTAGGAGGTGTAGAAGGACTTGAAGAAGGACTTCTACTACTTCCTTTCTCTCAATGCTTCTTTTCAGAACGTTTAGGGAAGAATGATTCATTGAAAATGGCAGTGGGTGAAATATATACCACATTGCCTTGTAGATGACTCATAAAAAGATAATTCTTCCAATCTGAAGAGTATCCCAGGAATATCATTAATTCTGATTTAGGGGATAGTTTATCTTTTCAGATTTCTTTGGGTAAGAATGCATAAGCACCACATCCAAAGGTTCTAAATTTGGAAACATCAGGCTTTTCACCTGTTAATACTTCCTGAGGGGTTTTCCAATTTAGATGTGACATGGGAGTGTGATTGTAAAGGTAACATGCAGTGTCTATTGCAAATTCCCACCAACTGTTAGGAATACAAGCATGATGCCACATGGCTTCTGCTTTATCCATTAATGTTCAGTTAAGGTGTTCCACTCTATCATTTTGTTGGTGAGCATGTGGAGTGCTTGTCACATGGATAATCCCTTGAGAGCAAAGAAGATTTTGTAAATTCTCTTGGACATATTCTCCTCCTTGATCAGTATGTAAGAACTTCACTGAACTGCCAACATGTTTGCCAACTAAGGTCAAAAAGTTCTTCATAAGCATGGGTGCCTCAGACTTTTTGTGAAGCAAATGAATCCAGGCATTGGAGGAGAAGTCGTCCAATATGGTCATTACCCATTTATATTTTCAGTAACTGACCACAGGCATTTCTAAAAGATCCAAATGGATCCTTTCTAGAGGCTTAGTTGCTCTCTCAAAGTTTACATTAAAGCTTTTCTGATGCATTTTTCCCATAGTGCAACCTTCACATGGCTTCAAGCTATTTTTGGGAATTTCTACATGAGGAAAGCTGATCATATTTGTCTCAAAGTGTTTGAGGATACAATCTGACAGGTGTCCCATTCTATTATGCAGGACATTATATCCTGGATTGAAATTAGTTGCAAAGGCATGCATATCCATTGGACTCTTGATGATCTTACTCTTCACATAGTGTAGAGTATTTGATTGATCAATCATAGGCCTAGCAATTAATATAGGTCATCCCATGGGATCATTGACACTTGAGCAGTTATCAGTTGTTTCTATTTTAGCTCCAGCCTTAGCAAGCTGTCCAACTGATAATAATTGATCTCCACTACCTTTAAGTGTAAGGATGCTTAGGTCAGGTTTTCTCACAGTTGTGATGGACTTTTAGGTAGCCATCAATTTTGTAGCTTTCTTTTCTTTAGGTCTTTATTTTCGTCAACTCGCCCTACATTTGTGTAGCCAGCACCTATATAACTGGTCTTACGCACTTGGGCATGACAATCTAAGACTCTCAACACACTCCTGTGAGGCCAAAGGCCTTACATTAAGGTAATGTACCAGATATAGATATGAATGATTCAATATCTGAGTGCTGTTATCTGTATTAATCATGGTTTCAATTAATACTGTTCCATGACCCAGTGCTAACATTGGTTCACCAGCAGTAAAGACTTGTATTGGTTCAGGGTAATATTGGAAGTCAATGAAGTCTTCCAAATAAGGCATATAATGCCCTGATGCTCCTGAATCCAAAAGCCATATTGCATCATGTTCATCCATTCTTATGGGTTCATCTAAGTGTTCTGAGATAATCTTAGGAGTTGGATGAGGAGGTTCATGTACAGAATGAATGACATTAAAATGAGATGTGCTTGTGCACATGGCAACAAATTCTGTACATGTTACATCACTAATATTGTCTGAATTTATGAGCCACCTAGTACTCCACTCCTGTAGCAGTAGGTGCTCATCTCCTCTTCCTCCTTCTGCCTTGCACCAGCAGCCCTCTAACCCCCTTGACATTTGGCCTTGTCCCTGTACTTCTTGCCAGGTTTGGCCTTCTTCCCAGAGGAAGGTGTCATGACCAGTCTGAGAATGGCAAAGATCATCAGCACTTGATGAATTGTGAGAATGGAGAATTACATACCCCATTGACTTCTTCTTGAAGCCACTCCCATAATCTGTGTCATCACTGGCATCAAAGTCCACATCAGAGAGGTGACATGGGCCATTGACAAGTGGTGGGTGATCTTTGACATCACTCCTGAAGAGGTCAATCTCATCATTGGGATGAGATGCTCCAGGGAGCTTGGGAGAAGAAGGCAGTGCTGGCAGAACATTGACTGACAAGGTCAAAGGTGCCATTGTCTCATCCCATTCACATTCTGTTAATGCAAGTGAGTAAAGGTATTCCTGTTCAGATGAATCAGTGGGATAACCTTCAGGGTTCTTGTTGATCATGATGAGGGCTTCTTGCAGTGCCCTAGAACTCTGTGTTTCCTGTTGTGTAACAAGGAAATGAATTAGTCTTAGTTGACCAATTGGATTAACACATATGTTTTCTGCAATGTCACAAGTATCCTTAATGACACCAAAATGAATTAATTGGTTCATGAGATCTTGATAAAAGTGACTCACGTGTGGGATTGAGGTTTCCCCCTGAGCCTTGGCCTTGCCTTTCTTAAAGTGAAGTGCTTTGGCCTTCCTTTGCTTCTCTTCCTTGTGTTCACAAAGAGCTTCTTCAATGACATCATACAGCTTCTCAGGATGCTGCATGGTCAGAGTGGTCTTCTTAGGGTTATTAGTCCATTTCCCCATGCAGACACATTGAGCATAATTACCAACCTCAACAGGGTGACCTGGGGGCAGAAGACCAGACTGTCCTGGAAGTGGAGGGAAGTCTTTGTCAAAGGATTTCACTTTCTTGCTTGCTGCCTCTAGTGACATGAGGAGTAAGGTTTCCTCAATCAGCTCCACAATGCTTCACCTGTTACAAGGTTTCTTCTTTGGCTGGACAACACCTAAGTCAGAGCCTATCCTTGTAAAAGCAGTGAGCAGAGGTACTTGTCCTATACAGGTCTGAAGTAGCTGCTTGTTTAACCTCAGGTGGCTATTCATGTTGTCTAGGCAGTGAATTCATATAGATTGCACTCTCCATAGATCAATTGTTGAAGAGGAGCCAGAGGGGAAGCTGAAAACAAGGGCAAAGAGATGTAGACTTATTGCAAGTACTGTTCACTCTTTGAAGAGGAGGTAACACACAATAAGATTAGACTTGGCTAATCTACAAGTCCAAGCAGTGTACATATACAAGTCCAGATGACTACTTATGGAAGTAGATCAAATGTGGCATAAGAGACAAAAGGAAGGAAGGAAGTATGAAAGAGGAAGGCATAAAGCATAGGGCATAGGGTATGTGGGCATATGAGAGAGGAGTGCATAAGTCATAGAACAAAAGTCTGCCAAAGCAAACATAATTGATGTGAACATAAATACATCAGAAGGGTCAAAACTTATACCTGGTCCTAATATTAGAAAGTGTCTAAGAATAGAAGTGGTAAGTTCAGCATCCATCACAAATTGTCATTGCAGGGAAAATATACTCCATGATACCTGCACATGTTGTCTACTCTTTTGCACATTTCCCAGTTGAGCATCTGCCTAAGCTCCATGGTTTCCTGCCAGAGGTTTGTCATCATGCACTTCATCAGTTCCCATTCCTCATAGTTCTGTTCACTGGTTTCAGTCTCTTCCTTGGTGATCTTGGCATCAGTAATATTCATAACATGATCCCCTTCATAATGTTGAGTGTCCTCACTCAACTCAGTGACTCCTGGTAACATTCTCATCATCATAAGGATATTCAAACATTCCCTCTCCTGTGTCATCCATGACACTTCAGAGGGCACATTCGATTGATTGAGCTGACCATTGTTGAGGGTGAATGCATCAGTTGGAGGCTCTGGGGACAATGGTTGTATTGATTGCATGGTGGGAGAGGTGTGGAGGAGACCTGCTAGTTTGTTTGTCAGGAATTCGAGGTCCTTGGATGTTGTCTGCAGTGGTGAGGCCTGCCCAAAAGATAGTGTGACCTCAGTGGCAGCATGAACGACTGGGCAGAGGAGAGTTTGAGTCTCCTGACAATTGAGATTGAGCTGTAGAGGCAGAGGGAGCTGGTACAGGGAGAGCTGGGGAATCAAGAGAGTGGGGTTGATTGTCTGTGGGAGCACTAATTCCTCATCCACCATCCTGCTGCCCAGTAGTGGCAGTGTGTTTGGCAAGTCAGGCCATGGTGAGTTGGGCTCAGTCAGTGAGGATTCTGGCATAATGGAAAGGGGGGCATGTTCTGATGGGATTAAGGAAGCAATACTTCTGGTAGTGTCTAGGGGCATAGTGGTGACAGAAGGGGCAGTAGTATCTCTCACATTGATCCACCCTATGACCCACATTGCTACATTGATAGCAGGTGGTGTGTTGGTCAGATAGGGTGAGGATAGGGCTGTCAGAGATAGCAGGCTCTGTATTTCCAGGAGTTCTTGCTTTGGGGTATTGTCAATCCACATCAGGAAATTGCTCGGGTACTGAAGCAGTTCCTTGGTTCCATTGGGGTGAGGGGTTGTGAGTAATGTTGCCAGATCTAAGTCCAATTTGTGTGTTGAGAAAAGCAGATACATCCTCTCATGCTTGCAAAATTGTGCAGTGGGCACCTCAGAGATATTGTCTTTCTTGATCAAGTCCTGGCAAGTCAATAACCTGAGTAAAGCAGGCACTGACTTCATCAGCCAGTCTGTTTGCATGGAGCTGGCAATGTAATGTGTTAAACCAAGTCAACTGGAAAGAGTTGAGTACTTCAGTTGATTGATTACTCCACTCAAGAGTGGTCCTTGCTCAGGAAAAGGTGTCTTTGTATAGAGAGTTGAGTTGTACCATGGTAGAAAGAGTGGCATTGCTTGTTTCTTGAAGGGTACTAGGTGGAAGGGTTCTCCTTTGGGCACTTTGTGTTTCATGTAGTTGGAACACCTTGGATATTTGGCACCTGACTTCAGCAATGTTGACAACTTGTCTTTGTTGCTCTTCATAGTGAAGGGATTCTGGAGTAGGGAGACAGTCTTTGGGTGAAGGAGTTGGTTCATGGGTAAGAGGAGTGGGTGGGACAGAGACTAGGGTCTGTGATGATTCATGAGTAAAAGAGGTGTTTGAGGTAGGAGTGGTCAGATAATCAGTGGTCATAGTATCACTGGAAGTGAGAGACATTCAAGTAGCTTGGGGTCTAGTTGAGGTTATGTCTCTGTTTATAAGCATCGAGGAGGGTCCTGGAATGTTGCAGGTCTGTCAAATTTTGCCATGTCTGTTCTGAATCCAGGTATCCCTTCCAATGCACTAGAAACTCTAGTCCTCATCTTCTTGTGTGATGATGCACCACTATGGCTTTGACTTCCCATTCTTCTTCTCCTTGGATAAGGTCAGGTGGAGGTCTTGGGAAGTGTTTTCCATAAATGTCATTTTCAGTGACAGGATAGAGGTATTGAACATGGAAGACATTGTGTATTTTCCAGCTCTTTGGGAGAGATAGCTCATAGGATACATTTCCACATTTCCTAATAACAGTGAATGGGCCTAGTCAATGAGTGGCTATTTTCCTTGATGCAACCTTGATTGGCAAATTTTGGGCATCAAGCCAGACTTGTTGCCCAGGTTCTATTTTAGGAAGTATGCATGTTTGTGTCTGTTCTGTCATAATTCTGTGCAAAGTTTCATATGCTATTTTTGCTGCTTCTTGGATATTTATAATCCAATTCATCCTTTCTTTGGCTGATGGGGAGTTTGTTGGAGCTAGCTTGGTGGGGAAGGCTTTGAGCAGGTGGCTGTACATAAGTTCAAATGGGGTTTGCTGGTGGTTTGTGTGTGTTCTGGAATTATGGGAGAATTTGACTAATGGAAGATGTTTGGGCCAGGTGTGAGGATTTTGTGTGCAATAGGCCAATAGGTACATCTTGATTTCTTGATTGAATCTTTCAGTTGATCTGTCTGATTGAGGGTGATAGGCAGTAGAGGGGGTGTGATCAATATTCAGCTTCTTGAACATTGCTTGTATTGATTTGGCCATGAATCAGGGATCTCTGTCTGAAATGATTTTGTCTGGTATTCCTGTGTGAATAAACATGTGTTTGATCAAGATATCTGTGATCTGATCAGCAGTGGTGGATTTGGAAGTGGGTACTATGATTATCCCCTTCGTAAGACTGTGGTCCACCACAGACAATATTGCATCATATCCATTGGACTCAGAGAGGTCTGTGATGAGGTCCATGGACATCTGGGTGAAAGGCCATGATGATCAGGGTCCTGGAATCAGTTGCAGGGGAGGTTTCAAGGGTTGTCTGTTGATTTTGTATTGCTGGCAGGTAGGGCATCCTTTCACATAATTCGTGATGTAGGCATGAATGCTGGGCCAGGTGACATATTCTTGAAGCTTCCTAAGAGTTTCAGCAACTCCAGGGTGTCCCGCAGCTGGTGCATCATGTACATGCTGCAATAAGCACTTCTTAAGTGTGGAGTCCATGGGGAGTTGAATGCGACCTTCTTGATCCAATTCCATGGTTCCATTCTTCCCTTTTAAGGCTTTGTTTTCAACATCAGGGTCCATGATGTTGATTTTGTCACTTCCTCCTGAATTAGCCAGTTTTGTACCATCATTAATGAAGTCTTCAGTTTGAAACTTTTCCATTGGAATGGCCACTTTGGTAGTTTCAAGCTCTGTATCTTTGCTCATTAAGGCATGATCCAGTCTCCTTGACAAAGCATCAGCAGCACAGTTCTTGGGTCTGGGGATATGGCAAATCTTGATTTTATGGGTGCTAATTGTAGTGGACCATCAAATAGTTCATCTTGATAGCTTTGATGGCTTGGCCCAGTGGATAATATTGTTGTGATCTGTCCATACTACTGTCTCATGCAGTGATCCATCAATGTAATGATGCCATTCTTGCAAGGCATGGATGATAGCTAAAAATTCTTGCTCTGATGTGTGGTAGTTTCCACCTTCCTTTCTCAGTAACCACCACCTATCATCTCAGTGGCCTGGTTATTTGTAGTACAAAGGAATACAAAACTAGTTCTAAATCATCATGAAAGACTCTAAGGACTCTAGCAGCATCCTTAGCAGTGTCAGAAAAGCCATTCCCTCCATCTGCCTCCACTGCTGCTCTAGCACTAGTTTAGCACCTTTGTCTACCCTCCCTCAGGCTGCATCTGAAGGCCCATTTTATGAACCAACTGGCCATGTCAGCTTTATCTGACAACCCCCTTCCCCCTGCCCTTCACTAGGCACTAAACAGTCAATCTCAACTGACCAACTCCTTTCAAATGAGGCTTGCAAAAGCCTCAAAGTCACTGATGATGATGACGCTGCATCATCAACCCATTCAGCTGAAGATGAAGACCAACAATCTGAGGGTTTAAGCACCCCCTGCTCTGTCCATCCCTCCCTTGCGCCAGTTCGTGAGGAGGAACATCAACTCTCTCCTGAGATTGCTCCCTCTTCCCATTGCACTCTCACTGCAGCCCAATCAATTGTCCCTCTCACAGCTTTATCCCCCCCACACCAGACCCATGGGACGAATCCAAATCCTCCAACCCCCTCCCTGCTCTTCCAACCTTCACCCCCATTTCTCCCCCTCCCCTTAATGCGCAGTCTCATGAGGCAGCGCCTATGTCCCATGGAATGGATTGGTCATCAATCTGTGACCACATCTTTGATGCTATCTGTGACATCAACATCACAGACACTAATGACTTCGAGGGATTGAAATTTGCATCATCCCTTCTTGGTTTTATCATCCGATACTTGTCCCAGTGGGCCCAGTCAGATAATATCACCCAATTCAGTCATTTTGAGGGCACTATGCACCTCATAGACCTTCTACACACCATTGCACATTCTGAACAAATGCGCAACCTATCCATACCATATGAAGACTGATGAATGAGTCTTCATGAGTTCATTTCAATGCAGTTTCCCCCTCCCCTTCCCTCTCCTACTCCAACCCCCATGAACACCCAACAACGTCAAGAACACCAGGCTGAAAAGGCACCAGCCATGTCTTCCCCCTCCACTAAAGATGCTACTGGGCACCTCCAGAGCTCTTCCCCCATTCCTCTCTCTGACACCACTGGGAACCTCCAGGGCTCAGATTTGCAATTCACCAAAGACATGGCTTGAGCAATCACCCTCTCGTGCCTCCCTCCCACTAACCAAAATAAACCAGGTGAGTGTTCTGGTTTAAACAAAGATGTTGATATGTTTCCTCCCCCCCCCACTATCCCACAAGACGAGATCAATGGTCTGTCACTAGGGGAGACCTCAGGTCCCCTGGCAACCTCAGAGGAGATCAATGATCCTTCTGGGGCCAAGCTNTCCACTGGCTCATCAATTTCTTGGAACAAAACCTGGCAGCCTTCTCATTCACTGACCAGATACAAGGACTGATAACTCAAGAAGAGTTTGCCACTCACCACCTCTCCCATAGAGAGTGTCTTGCCATAAATGGAATTCCAGATGTTCACTGAAGGACTTCTTTCTCTTTTGCCTCATAGCTAGCTCCCCAGCTCCCTACCTGTTCTCATCTTCAAACTCTTTTTGACTACTCTCTCTCCTCTGAATAAGTTAGCTCCCTCTCTCTTCTTCTCTTCCATATACTGTTGTTAGCCTCTAGCTCTTCATTTACTCTCCTCTTTTCCCTTTCATCTCTTTCTTTTCCCTTCTTTCCCTCTAGTTTTGTATTGGGACTGCTATTGTGCACCCATTTGTAGTAGCTAGTCTATTACAATAAACTTGGATTTAAAAAAAAAAAAAGAAAAAAAGACCCACCACCCTGAGTCATGGCCTACTACTGACTGAGACCTGGTCTCAAGATCACCCTCTGATCTGACCTAGCCCAGGATTGCAATGTCCAGATCCTGAACATCAACACACCAGATAAGCCCACCACCATGATCATTAATCTATACAATGACCATGCATGTAGTGACAAATGGGCATCTAAATGTCTACATAGAACCCCCCTCCCTACTGACCAGCCAGTCATAATCACAGGTGACTGGAACATGCACCACCACCTGTAGTCTAATGCCAGCTGTATCAGCCATGATCCCAAGACAGAATGTACAGTGGAATGCTCACCAAACATGGCTACCTCCTGGTAAACACCCCAGGAGAGCCTATATATGTACCCCACTCTGCTCAAGGGTCACCCTCAGTGCTAGACCTCACCTTTGCAAATGGAACAGCTACCCAATACTCAATCCCATTTGAGTGGTCCATGAGGCCAGAGTTCTCCTTTGACTCTGACCACCTTGCCATCCACTGGACACTATTTAATAATACTGACCAATAGACAACAGCACAGGTCTCTGGTACAACATGAAAGACACAGACCAGGAGAAATGGCTCACAGCCCTATCTGAAAACCTGAAGCTCTTCTGAGGGCCACTTGATACCCTAATGGATGTAAATGCTGATATCTCTGCAGAAGATCTCAAAAATGCTGCCACCACCCTCACAACTGCAATCTCACAAATGAATGAGCAAGTGGCCAAAGTCCAAAACCCAAGCCTGGCAGCCAAACCATGGTGGAACAAGGATCTCACCAGAGCTGCCACACACATCCACTACCTATGGGACCTCCAGAGAGACTACATAGAAGAACATGGCATCTGAGACCTGGATATCAACACAGAAATCAAATGTGCATGAAACTTCTTCAAACACCTTGTCTGTTACACAAAGAGCACATGGGCCAATGAGATCCTAGAAGAGGCAACTATGGAAAATGTCTGGAAGCTATGGAGATGGACCACCAGCTTCTGAAACTATCCAATGCCTGCCCTTACCAGAGGGCCAGACCTCCCACCAGCCATTACACATTCAGAAAAGTGTGAAACACTCAGGGCAGCCCTATACCAGGAACCACTCCCCCTCCTGAACCCAGTGGTGGTTGACCTAACACCAAGGACTACCAACAAGATCCCATATGAAAAAGTCACAGACACAGAGATGTGTGAAGCCCTATTCTCCTCCAGCTCTGACACAGCAGCCAGGGCTAGCCAGATAAACTACACCATGCTCAAATGGGCATGGGTATATACCAGTGATGAGATCACAATGCTAATATGGTGGTGCCTCACTAAGGGATACCACCCAGTACAATGGCAAAAAGCAGTGGCAGTGGCACTCTGAAAGTCCAGTAAGCCAGACTATTCACAGCCCAGAGCTTACTGGCTCATCACCCTGCTTGAATGCATGGGCAAACTGCTAGAAAAGGTTGTCACACAATGACTCACATACCTAGCTGGGAGACACAATCTCATCTCTGGAGTACAATTTGGTGGACAGGCAAACTTGTCCACATCTGATGCAATCCTAGCATTTGTACATGACATACACAATGCCTGGAACAATAGCCTAGTCACATCTGCACTGACATTTGACATTAAAGGATACTTCAACTTCATCAATCACGACTGTCTACTAGCAGAAATGAAGAAGTGCCACATCCCCCTCAAGATCATCAGATGGACAGCAAGCTTCCTCTCAGAAAGGGAAGCTGCCATCTGCCTTGACAGGACAAGAGGTGTGATGAAACCAGTCAAAAATGGAATACCCCAGGGCTCCCCTACCTCCCCCATCCTAGCTGCCTTCTATTCAGCAGGCCTCCTCAACCTTTTTGAAGACCAGAACAACACTATAGAAGTCCCCATAGAACACAGGGCAAATTGACCCTCCTGGGTGTTGATATTCATGTACATCAATGATGGGAAACTAACCATCTCATCCCTCTCACTAGAAACAAACAATGTTATACTAGCCAAAGCCTACCATATGGTGGACCAATGGCTACTCACAGCAGGCTTGTCACCAGACTGGGAGAAAAGGGAGCTGATGCACTACAAACATAGAAAAAGAGACCAGTCAGCACTGCACATTGAGCTGGTGGAATGTGATGGGACTGTCTCCAAGGTACTAACAAGTCTGGCTGTGCACTGGCTCAGAGTATACTTTGACCAAAAACTCCTCTTCAACCACCATGTAACCAAGATGGCTACTAAGGCCAAAGCTGCAGTAGTGTGCATCTCTATGCTCACAAACACTGTTCAGGGCCTCTCCCACTCCCATTTATGCCTACTTTATTGTACATGCATCCTACCTATCCTCACCTATGCTAGTGCAGCCTGGTGGACAGGCAAACAGCTACACATACAGATACTGAACAAGGTCCAAAATAGGGCCCTCTACCTCATATGTGCTGCCTTCCATACCACACCCATACATGCCCTAGAAATAGAAGCATCCATACCCCCCCCTCAGCCTTCACCTAGATTCCCTTACAAAGAAACAGCAATTCACTTTAACAAACTTAGTACTAATAACCCCATTATTCAGCAGCTTCCAGATGAATGGCACAATGGCATAAACCCCTCAGTCCCCCCCCCTCTTCCCACAACAACCCCCAGCTTGAAGAAACCTTCCCAACTCCAGAAAACAGCAACCCACACCTCCCCCCAGCATGAATGCATCTTCCCATTCCTCCTCCCACCATGGCAAAAAACCAGTGCAGACTACAAAGGTCACCTGACAATCAATGTCAACACATCAGACAAAGACAACATGATTAGGGCACACAATTCATTCCTGGACTTAGCATGGCTACTACCAAATGCACTATTGGTCTACTTGGATGGCTCACAAAAGTCTATCCTAAAATGCTTCTGATGCACTGGTGCAGCAGCAATCAGCTACCATCTGGGAAGAGAGATCTTCCACTGCAAACTGGGAATGGGTGGCTCAGCTGAGGTTTATGATGCTGAACTAATGGGTCTTACAGCTGGCCTCAATGAAGCTATCACATATGCAAAAAACCACCCCAGTATCAAACACATCTATATCTATGCCAACAATGTCTCAGCCTTATCAGCAGTTGTAGACCCCAAGCTGTGCCAAGGCCAACTCCTAGCACATGCATTCTACTGCAGTCCCCTTAACTGGCTTGACACCTCACCCACCCACCACCTCTCACTGTCTTGGTGCCCAGGCCACTCCAAAATCTGGGGTAATGAACAAGCAGACCAACTTGCTAAGGAAGCTACCTCCCTCCCAGGCCTAACAGACCCAACCACCACCTGGGCCTTATGACGAGCAAATGAATGAATAGTCACTAAATGGACCCAAGCCTGGAAAAACCTCCCACAAAGAGGAAGGTTTGCCACTGCCAACCACATACCCCCCTCTCTCCAGCCCACACTGCACTTCATAGAACTCCAGGACAAGAGAGAAGTCTTTGGATGCCTCATACAATGCAAGACTGGTCACAGATACTTCAGTGACCACTACAGATCATATGTCCCCTCCAAAGATATCAACTGCCCCTGTGGGGAGAACTTGCAAACACGAGATCACATCATCCACTCATGCCCCATATATGAAAGACACTGCCAGATCCTACAAGGTGCCCCCAAGACTCTGTACCTCCCAGACATACTAGGAACCAAGAAGGGAATCACCACACTCACCATATTTCTGGAGAAAACAGGTGCCTTCACCAAATCGGGTGCAGGCCCACCCAAACGGACAAGCCCCACCCTTAATGACATCCCACTTGACTCTTTCAGGGGGGAGGACCCCAACGAGGACCAGGGGTAACTGTCAGCCCATCATCTCCTGCCACTTCTTCTCCAATCCCACTATTTCCTTTTTCCCATGCCTTAATTTATCTTATCCTTATAATTATGCTTCATATGATTATATTCACTTCTCTGCCGTAGCGCCTGATAATGCCCTACACTACTCTACATCTACCTTCCCACACAGACAACCCCTCTACCAGACTCCTCCACATATCACCTCAGAACCTCTCTATACTATTAGTAGATACCACCCTGCCGAGGGGCGTAGATAATCTGTTAAGTCAGAATATTCCCACCGCGTCTTAGCAGTAGGTTTGCTTGTAGCGGTATAGAAATGGAGAGTTCAACAACAACAGCCTTGGGCCCGTGACTTGTCACGCTGCACAAGAACTCGCGCCAGGTTCGTACCCCACCAGGTGCTGCACACTCCATGTGCCTCACGCGTTTCTACAGCGGTTTCTTCTGAGCCCCTTCAAGTCTGTGGCCGTCTCTCTGGCTTGCTGTGATTGCATGTCTCCCATAATCTCTTCAAGTGGTGCCCCACAGACCACGATTGACTCCCTTCCGGCTGAGCTGCTGATACGCATATGCATTTCAATGCCTACCGTCTCTATGAACTCGTCAACCGTCCCACCCAGATTCTACCGCCCATTCCATCACATTTGCGAGATATTATCAATGCATCCCAAGTCTGCCATCGCTGGCGTGCCATACTCCTTGCTCCACCAGGCTTATGGAGACACATGATCGACATCCACCATCCTCGCAAAGAATGGACAGACCTGCTCCTAGAACGTTCACAGCCCCTTGGAATCTCTCTTTTGACCACGAGATACAGTTGGGGTAAGCCACTCCATGAACCGACATGGGACCACAAGAACAGATCGCCGAGTATCGGTTCTGGTCCAAATATGAGAACATATATCCCCTAGCAACTCGAGAGGACTTTATCCTGAAAGTCAGAAAGAACATATCGCAATTACACCTCCCACTTCTGGAATCACTTTTCATCCACTTCCCCTTCTTTCCAATCGACCTTGAGACCTCAAATCATGATTGTACCAAGTGCAAACTCCCGAGAGGGTCCCCTGGTACATCCACTCCGGCGCTTAAACATCTTTACCTTCACGACACGCTGCCAGAGCTCTCTCAATTTTCTTTCTTGTCACACACCTTGGTCACATCAAGCATTCTTGAAATTGAAGAACATCTTCAACTAACATTCGGTGAATGGTTTGATGTCGTAACGCACCTGCCACAGCTCAGGACATTCTCTCTCGATCATGCCACTCGAGTATCCCCAGCAGCTCGCGATCAACTGTTTACACCTGTAAAGGATCGCGTTGTCCTTCCCTTCGAGGATTTTCGCATCAGAGACGAAGGTTGGATATGTGCTCACATCCTGAGGCATGTCACTTTCACCAACTCCTTACGCGTTTTCGCCATCACCGCCAGAAACACGCAAAACGATGCAGTCACGGAGTACCTGCTTCATACCCTCCCAAAGATTCTTTCCTTTATCCTCGCCTCAGAGCCATTCCACAGGATCCGGAACGCACTCGAAGTTCAAAACTTTGGCCTAACGTACCTTGGATTTCCTGAACGCGACCTCCCCGAAGGGAATCCCAGCCCAATCTTTGCCAAAGAAAACACATGTTTTCATTGGATGTTCAGTGTCCAATTTGATGCTGCCTTTATTAGACGTCCAGGGTGGCTATTGGCGACGGATGCCCATTCCAACATCTTACCACCCAGTCTCTGGAATGAAATTGATACGGTGGCAATCCATCTCCTCGACAATCCCCGATACTGCTGGGATGCTGATCTTTTTTATGAAAACGTCCTCCTGAAATTGCATAATCTCCGCCGTCTTGTAGATATCAATCTCCCGCTTTGGGACATGGTTTCTGGCCATCCGTTACAAACACAGGACCCAGAGGGCGTTACGATTGATTACCTTCCCGCACTGGAGGAACTGGCTTTCAATGTCGGCCCTTCCGACAACATTGCTATTTTTTCCAGGCCAGCCTTCGCCTGGCAACTTGACCTTTCTGCCTCCAACTCGAGTTCTAACACCCGCGCGCCCGATGGCGAATCCGATGCCCTCTTTACATCATATCTTATGCGGGAGGATGACGGCGGCGATTCTTCCGAGTTCGACTTCAGTGACGGTGATTACATCCCGTCAGATCGTAGCTCGATTATCACCCTCGATACACATACTCTCTACGATGAGATTGTCGAGTTCTGCGAGCTTCTGCCGAAGATGCGTGTTATTCGATATCCTCCTCGTGATGTCGGAAACACAGGAGACCAAGAAAAAACGGTTGAGGATCTGGCGGTGTGTTTGGATTCTTTGGGTATCAGTGTTATACCCTGTGAGGTGGAACATACTTTCTCACCCATCACTTTGTTATATGTTTGATGTTCAATCGAGTACGCCAGCAAGTTGCACAGCTGTATCGGTTGGTCTCATTTTCTCCTTATGTTTGTTAATATTTCTTTTCCATCATATGTCCTGACAAATATGTGATTTCTCTTATATACTAGAAAAACCCCATGTAAACACCCCTTCAAGCCTTAACAGAAGACCGATAGATCTGAACAGTCGGCCTTCTGTTGGTTGAGTGAACTCCTTCGTGTGGCACGACTGGTGGCTTAGTTCACTCCGACGTCACACCATACGTACAGTTTCAAGTCGGACACCGTCTGGGTGTTCCCAATTGTGCAAGTTACGAGTAGCGCAGCACTACGAGAGCACTTCATTGGGTGTATACGGGTTCATAAGTACGCGATAGCAACACGCCCCTCCGTCGTAATACCCCACTTCAAATAGTAGCGTACACTGAACTACCAAATAGACATTGCCTCACGAGTCAAAGGACAATCTGCGCTTGCAAAGACTTCCCCGAATGCACTAGCTTCTCCCGGATCTTGTCGCGCACGTCATTGTACTGATGCCCATTGAGGGCGTATTGGTGCATCTCTGAGATCATAATGAACAAGTCGTGCCATTAGTACCACGGATGGTTCAAAACTCACCGATCGTCGTCTTCGTCTGGGTCTCTTGGTTGGGCAAGAGGACATTATAAACCGAGCCGCTGACATTGAAATTAAAGAACGGCGCGGAAATTGCAACCGCATTATTTTTCTCTCTGTTTACCGGTTAGGAACTGGACTGAACAGGATCATGGCCAGACGCACGAGCAGACCACGAGTTGAAACCTGCCATGCAATTGACCGCCTCCAACGAAAAGCAAGTGATTCACGTCCAATTCGTCTGTACTACCAAGCACTTCTTCGCTCAAAAGCTTGGCAGCCACCGCATTTTCTGCTTTGTTCTGAAGGGCATTCAGAGTCTTTTCGACAAGGGCCCGCTCTTGGCTTGACATCGGAAAGGAATCGAGTACGGACCCTTTGACGTCCGTTTTCTCGCTATCGGGTCAGGTCGGTAAACAAGTTATGGCGCAACCCGGTAAGCAGAACCCACCCGTCCATCTGGACAAACCAGTGCAGTTGCAGCATTGCGTCCCTGAATCTGTTGTACCATTTTTCGGGATTTGTAGGTGGCGGGTATTGACTGTCTGCGGCCCTTGCACAAAACTCTACACTGTTCCGCACGTCCTCCTGGATGCACCCGCTTAAGTCTACTAAAGTCGGCGAAGGGGATGAAACCGACAGACCTGGTTCCGTGGGCTAACTCCAGGAAGGAATACCACAACGCAGGACACAATGACGAAGGCAGAGGCTTTCGGAAGTTAGCATCCGAGATATATCACGCTGAGCAAGAGGGACCACCTTTGCCCACCAAGTTTTGCTGACCTGTATCTGCAATCGCGGACATGACTTCAAGGCTCGATGCGACGGTTCGAACGAAAGTTGATGGATCACACCCTTATAAGAGTGACTGCGGTGACGAATAACGAAATACATAATTCTGCCCCCCCACCGCAGCCAATCTGGTGACGATTGGGGTGTATGCTGGATCATATTCTGTACCGCACTTGGATGTGGTGACAGGTAAAATTGAAGCTAAAGGCACCCTGACCTGGCATGGAAAGATCTTTCTTCAGTGAGATATCGGAGTAACTTAGATAGGTGGAATGATGAAATAAGGCGAACGGGTGACTTGGAGTGACTTGAAGCGGTAGTTCTTCCTACTAAGATGGGAAGGGAGGAAGTGCGAGGTGTGGAGCAAGTAGACAGGAAGGGCGGAAGGGTGAGGTAGGGAGCAAGTAGGCGGGAAGGATGGAAGGGTCAGAAAGAAGAGCATTACTTTTTTGACGTCACTGAAATGTCTGATAACATCTCTGGGGTACTAGACAATGGATAAGTGTATTCGAAACGACCCCATGCTTCGGTGACATGACGGCAGGAATGAAATACCGTTCTTCTCTTTCCAAATCTGTGAAAAAAAAAAAAGATGACAATGGTAATCCAGTTGAAATCGAAGAGTTCTTTCTTCAATGAAACATTGGAGTAACTTAGGTAAGTGGAATGATGAAGTGAGGTGAACGAATGACTTGGAGTGACTTGAAACAGTAGTTCTTCCTGTGTAGACAGGAAGGGTGGAAGGATGAGGTGCGGAGCAAGTAGACGGGAAAGATGGAAGGGTCAGAAAGAGGAGCATTACTTTTTTGGCGTCACTGAGATGCCTGATAGCAGCTTTGGGGTACTAGACAATGGATAAGTGTATTCGAAACAACCCCATACTTCAGTGGCATGACGGCAGGAATGAAATACCGTTCCTTTCCTTCCAAATCTGTGAAAAAAGGAAGATGACAATGGTAATCCAGTTGAAATCGAGGAGTTCTTTCTTCAGTGAAATATCGGAGTAACTTAGGTAAGTGGAATGATGAAGTGAGGTGAACGGGTGACTTGGAGTGACTTGAAACAGTAGTTCTTCCTGCGTAGACAGGAAGGGCGGAAGGGTGAGGTGTGGAGCAAGTAGACAGGAAGGGTGGAAGGGTGAGGTGCGGAGCAAGTAGACAGGGAGGATGGAAGGGTCAGAAAGAGGGACATTAATTTTTTGACGTCACTGAGATGTTTGATAACAGTTTTGGGGTACTCTGGGATACTAGACAATCGATAAGTGTGTTCGAAACGACCCCATGCTTCGGTGATATGACAGCAGGAATGGATTACCGTTCCCTTTCTTTCGAATCTGTGGAGGTGAAAATGGTAATCCAATTGAAACTGAAGGTTTGAAGTGGCGCCAGCCACACAGTGGATCTCAGAATATTTTTTGCTTCTAAGCAGCATGTCGCGTCGAACATTTCAGTAAGGTTTAGTGGGTTTCCCCAAATGTGTTGGATGCTTACAGCACCAGGTCAAGTATTGCTTATCGAGCATGATATAAAATGGGTCGGCCTGGGTGCAACGTCCTTTCCCCCAAGCTTCTTGAACTCTCATACACAAACCCATAATACAGCATGACTATCTCTGAAGAATTCGAACGCGCTATCAAGTTTGTTAACGATACTGAGCTCGCTCCGGCTGTGACCGTTCAAGGTCTTAGCTTTAAGGCGAGTGCAGATGCACAAGAGGACAAAGGCCCGTGAAATCCAGCCAGCCGTTGTGTTGCAGGGAGAACTGAAACGTTTTCACAGACCGCGGAAAATACTTGGGCGAGCCTGGAAAAGACGGTGCGGCCGTCATAGGGCCTAACCTAGTCTCTGTGCTCGCCAACCTTACTGGGATGAACCGTGTAAGTGCGCTGAAATATTACAAGTGCACGTGCCAATGCAAACTGACGGTTCTTTCAGAGAGATGTCGCAGATCATTTGGAATTCGCATCCCGTTACGCAAAGAAAAAGTGCGACGATGAGTTGAAGCCCGAATTCTGGAAGTACATGAAGGACTGTTTGTCCCAGACTGGATGGTTCGTCCAGAACGCGCAGTGAGAATACATGAGTTGGACACTGACAATGTGGTTCACTGATGAGCTTGCACTGTGTTCCTCAGGACTTCGTCCACTGAAATCGGGGGTGCGACTTTCGGGGAGCAAACCATGAAAGACTATGTGATCAATGTAGTCAAAGACGACCCCATTTACTCGCCCGCGGAGAAGGACCTCGTCGCCAAATCATTGAACGCACTTGCCAAGCAGCAAAACGTGCGCGAGTTTTTCCGCCCCTTCACGGCTTCTGCAAAACACGGACAGTTTAGTGTTGCAACTGTGACGTAGGTGGATGCCCATTGTCCAAAAGCCAATCTGACTGAATTGTCAAAAGTGTCACCAACGGAGCTCTTGCGCTCCGTATGTCGGGTTTCTACTTCGAGGCCAGTGGAAGTGTCGAAGACTACATCATCGTGAAGCTCAACACCATCAACGCGAAGGTCAGCAAAAGTAAGCAACTTCCTCATGTGTCTTCAGGTAAATTGCTTATGAGGGACGCTTTGGTGTCAAGACAATACCGACTATGGTGCCAACCAAGGCACGTTGGATCACGTCAGGAAGGGGATGGAGGACAAGCTCAATAAGAAAGCCGATGATTTCATTAACTCAGTTGATATCTAAGCCGTACCTCATAACACATCACCGGTGATGAGTATCCGCCGGTTTCTGGGAAAGCGTATGTCCCATGTACTTTGCTGTATAACGTGACAATTACGAGTAAATTGCGAACAAAATTATCAATGTCTTTGTTTGATGCCGATACCTTGCCTGTGATGCTGGAAGTTGTTGGACCAAGAGGATGCTACAACAACCTAAGTTATGCTTACTAGCGACTCACCTAGTTGTGAAGTCGTGCTTACCCTTGAGATACACGAAAAAATTGAGGGGAACTGGGAGGAAAGGAGGTAAGTATGTTTGAATACCAAGCATTTCATAATGTTATAGAAGTTTGCGGTAGCACGCTGTATTGGGACATGGGATTAAGACAGGCGGCATACAGCGGGGGGTCGCAGGGGTTGCTATTGCTGCTGCTACTGGGACTGAGGGGTTATGATCGTGATTGTGAAAAGAAGGTTGCTGCCGGAGTCCTGACTGGGCGGTTATTCAAAACCCTCACTGACGCTCTCCAGGGCTCAAAACTAGCACTCCTTTTGTCAAGTCCAACGACCAAACCAAAGTCTTTAACTGTCTTCTGATCAAGCTGGATCCCGCAGCCATTTGGATTACTTCGTGGCCGAGTCACGGACAGTTTCTCTGCCCCGGCTTGAACCCTTGAAATCCCGCCAACACCCCCATACCATGAAAACTTCGGAGCTCTCCTACACTGCAAAGCGAAAATTCGATCGAATATGGCTAAGATATCGGAGGAAAGCCTTGATTAAGTACTATGATACACCGAGATCCAGGCTGTCTAGATGTTTGATACAACGGGTAACGAAACCCACGAATCTCTAGCTAGCGGAGCAAAATCTAGGACTAGATGACTAATAGGCTACAAGAGAAAGCACGTACGCATCTAATTGGCGGTGACCGGTACAAACGAAGCCTTTCCATTCAAGTCAATAGCCTCTTCGTAATGTTCTTCATTCCCCTCCTCATACTCTTCATCATCACTAACCTCATCGTCGTAATCGTAATCCTCATCATCATCAAAGTTGATCTTGCCGCCCTTCTTGTACTTCAAGTCTGTCCCATTCAATTTCGCCTTCTCCTGTCTTCCCTTCCCTTTTCCTCGGCTCTTCGCATTCTTGGTGGTACCGGCGACACTCTTCAAGCTCGCGATTGCAGCAGCAACACCGTTCGCAACCGCATTCGGATTCGTGCTGACCTTGGGAGTGGCATCACCGTTCTTCTCAGCTCCGTTCGTCTGTGCCGATGTTGTGGATGAAGGGACGAAAGCAGCGACTGCAGTGGTGCCAGACCTCCGTTTCTGTGTCTTTGCGGTCTCTTCGGCGTTCTTGCGAGCTAGATGTGCAATGTCGTCTTCAATTTCGACTTTCATTGAGGCGAGGCGTCCTTCTAGACTTTCGAGCTCCGTCTTGCGGAGGTAGATTTCCTCGAGGAGTTCGTTGTAAGCAGCGATCTTGCGCTGTTGCTCCTTCGGGGCGTCAGCAGGGGTGTCGATGCGCTCCTATGAGACATATGTGTTAGCTCAAGTATTTTTGGTACGGCAGCAATCACGCGTACATCGGTGACAGGGATGATGGGAGAGGGTGAGTAGGAGGTCGTTTCTTCAATCGACATGACAGCCAGCAGCAAAAAACAGACCAAAGGGCGGAGAGAGGGACTACGTGAAGAAAAGACTGAATTGTCGAGTAATCGTCTCGAACAGTGGCTTTATATACCCATCTCCAATATGAGTGTCTATCTCCGTGAGTGCAGGATGGACGGCATAAAACTCGGATTCAGAATAGATTAAAACATGCACAATGAGCATGTTCAAGGGTCCCAGTATCAGAATCACCATCATTTAACCTGCTACCCAGCGCTCAGAAACCCAAATTTGTCTACCATATACCCATATATTCAACTCAAGGCGCTATGAAGTCATAATATTCAGCCCACGGCAGAACGCCGAAGCACAGGCAATGAGGTAACCTCTCGTTTTTACCCTCATGTTACAAAATTCCCGTTGTAGGGTGGCAATAAGGAATAGCTTCGTTGACTCAAATCACAGATAGAAGCTTGATAAAAAATTCTCTGGCAGCCCGAAGCGCTTTCGAGCGACTGTAAGTGAGGTCATGATACACCTGATCGCCTCGAGGCCTTGGACATCGTGGATTGAAAATGTCATTGCCGCCAAAGAATCTCGTCGACGGTTGCCCTCGTGAGGACTATATGGCCACTGATTTCTTATTCCCATGCTCATAGAACCTGTGCTCTCCTTGTTTATGCGTACCACATGTTGGACCTGTTACCTGCAGCTGAGCCGACCATCACTTGTCCCATGGAACCCTAATTAGTCGCATGCCCGTAAGCTCACCTCACTGACTCACTAGTTACGAGATTGGACGACCGTAATGTTCATCTGCAACAGCTAATTTTGTAGCATTGCTAAACACTGGGACCTGTCTCAGCGGCTTACTAGCCAGTTCGCCTGTAACCACCAACTGTTAGCCAGAGATAAACAAAGCCCGATCGGCCACCCAACCACTACGGAATCCAGATTATTGCAAACGTCCAGCAGCCCGGTAGGTAGTGTGTTGGTGTGCCATTCGTTGTCGGAACGAGCTGTTGGTAGCTTTTGGACGTAGATATCCTTGGGATGAAGGGCCCTCGTCGCTTTCAGCTCTGGTCTCAGTCTGACAGTGCCAGTGTGTTGCCTAATCGCTTACATCACTGTCTCGATTTGTGACATATCTGTCACACCCACAAATTAAGGTGTCCGTCGAGCGTATTTGTATCATCACAGACGCGATGTCCCTCAAAGTACCAAAAGCAAACCAGATCCAACTGTTCAAGGAGGGTTACAAGGTAACTCTGTGCGTTCTGTGCAATATTTGTCTTCAGCTGACGCGTCTACACAGCATCTGCAAGGACTCGATGATGCTGTCTTGAGGAACATCCAAGCAGTCAATGAACTGACCGATTTGGTGCGGACGAGTTATGGGCCTAATGGTACGTGCTATGAGATCTCTTGGAGGCCTAGACATGTGCTGATTGAGATCAATGCGTTATCCAGGGAGAAACAAACTTGTAATTAATCACCTTGGACGACTTTTCGTGACTTCAGATGCTGCGACGATAATCAGGGAGATCGAGGTCGTGCATCCAGCTGCGAAGCTGGTCGTGATGGCATCGCAGGCACAAGAGGCCGAGGTGAGCGTTTTCTAACCATTTTACTCATTCTTTGCCTTCCTGTTTTAAAGGGGTCCTGGCCTATCCTCGTTTGCTTATATCGTTTTTTTCATCCTTTTGGCAAGATAGAGAATGTGCATACTCATCTTTGTCCCTCTGTTGCTTTTCTAGATGGGTGATGCAACTAATATGGTGATCATCTTCGCAGGAGAGTTGTTGAAGAAAGCGGAGAGTTTGCTAGTTATGGGTCTGCATCCGAGTGAAGTTATCAAGGGCTATGAGTTGGCGTTGGATAAAACTCTGCGGGAACTTGAAAGTACGTCATTTCATCCTACCCTTGATCCCTTGTCATCTGATGTCTCAATGACCAGCTCTATCGACATGGAAATTGCCGCAACCCCTAACACACGCCTCGCTGGTGACCGCACTCAAGCCTGTGATCGCTGCGAAACAATACGGTCATGAAGATGCACTGGCTTCACTGGTAGCTGATGCTGCGCTGTCTGTCATGCCCCCAAACCCCAAAAACTTCAGCGTGGACAATGTCCGCGTGGTCAAAATTATGGGCGGTAGCTTGGCCGCCAGCAAGGTTGTACAAGGCATGGTGTTTGGTCGTGAACCCGAAGGTATATCAAAAATTCATACATACGTCAGCTGCAGACGCTCACGTACTTCCCAGGTGATGTGAAGAAAGTCTACAAGGCTAAAGTTGCTGTTTTCACCTCGGCATTGGATGTTGCCCAGACGGAGACCAAAGGGACCGTGCTAATTAAGAATGCTGATGAAATGCTCAACTTCACGGCCGGCGAGGAGAAGCATATGGAAAAGGTAGCTTTGGACCACTATTGACAAGGACGTCTTGCTGATTCCCGTCATAGATCTTCAAAGAAATCACCGACTCTGGTGTCAAAGTCATCATCGCCGGTTCATCAGTTGGGGAACTCGCTTTACACTACCTCAACAGGTTCGGCATCGCCGTCCTTAAAGTTCTATCAAAATTCGACCTTCGCAGGCTATGCCGGGTCATCAACGCCACGCCGCTCGCACGTATGGGCGCACCCACTCCAGAGGAAGCCGGATACGTCGATATTTTTGAGACAACAGAAATTGGCGGCGATCGCGTAACGGTCCTCCGTCAACTTGTGGAAGGAGACCCTGGATTTGACCCCACTGCCCCAGGTGAAAAGACCAAAACTGCCACAATTGTTCTGCGTGGTGCTACAGCCAACCATCTTGATGATCTTGAGCGCGCCGTGGATGATGGCGTGAATGTGATCAAGGGGTTGATGAAAGACGCAAGGACGGTTCCTGGCGCTGGTGCAACGGAAATGGAACTGGCGAAGAGGGTGGATGCGTATGGGAGTGGACTGAAAGGGCTGGCGCAACATGCTGTGAAGAAGTATGCGAATGCGCTCGAGGTTGTGCCGAGGACACTTGCGGAGAATGCTATGGGCGGTGCTGAGGGGAATGAGGTACTCAGTAGGTTGTGGGCGAAGCACGAGCTTAAGGGTGGGGAGGCTTGGGGTGTTGATATTGAGGTAGGTTGTCTTCCATGTTGACTGTGCTGTCGCTGTGACTGACTGTCTATGTAGTGCGAAGATGATGGAACGTTGCAAGCTGACCGGTGCAAGATTTACGATTCGTTGGCCGCTAAGCAGTGGGCGCTCAAGTTGGCTACTGAGGCTGCAACTTCGGTTCTTAGCGTTGATAGTATTATTATGAGCAAACCCGCGGGAGGACCAAAGGTTCCACAACAGTCGGGTAACTGGGATAACGATGATTAGAAGTATGTGTAGGTAGTTAAAATAATGCAGCTGGTTGGTTAATATGGCTGATCTTTCCATTTGCCGCTGTTCCGGTAAGAGTAACAACGCCAACGAATGCAACAAATCCTTGGAAGGACCCTTTGTTATCGCCGCCATCGATTCCCGACGCTTCAACCTCACGAAATTACGCCTTTGCTCAAGTCCGACACTTTCTTGGGGGCAACTTTTCTCCACTCTAGATTCGCCCGTTTGATACACCACTTTTATTCAACTCAACGACCGCAATTTCTGATTGACTTCAACCTGCACTGGACCTGGTCTCATCGGTGGATATGGCCCAGCGGCACCCCGGCCTCCCCCAAATATTTTTTTCAGGGAGGGGAGTGTTATTAAAATTCGACGATGGTGGCAGGTATATCTTTTCGGTGTTTAACCAACCTAGGGGTTTCAAGAATCACGCCTCAAACGGATATATTGAACTGGAGCTTGAGTCAATTTGTTGATGAGATTGGGCTGGAAGGACCCAGTTACGGGGGCGTACATGCTTGTTAAGGCCGACCCGGCACAAGTAGAAACAGCAACATGTTGTGTGGCGTGTTGCCATTTACTTCGTATTCATGCCTTGGTCGTTCCTCTTTCTTATTTCTCTATTTCTCTAGGTATGATTGAACTCCGTGTTCGTGTTGGAACTCGATGATGATCGAAAGCATCCAAGGGATGACGTTATCCAATAATAGACAGGCCGCGATGTTAGGACAGGACATATAAGACTATCCCTCCATATATTCCGTTGTTGTGGAGTCGGCACCTAATACAGCGGTAATGAAGATAAAAGTAGAATCAGGACCCATCTCCCCCGTCACTGCCCAGTCTCCCAAAGCTTCCGATGATACTCACATGAGTACCAGTCCAGTAAAACATTGTTATAATGACCATCCAACATCCAATGGCGACTACCCCACAAAATTGACACGAACACATGTTACACGAACCAAACAAGAGACAAGGAGGCAACAAGGAACGAGGAACAAGGAACCATGAAATGCGCAGCACAAGAAGTACATCGTGGAAACAGCAAGGCAACCCGAAACAAAGATAGACATAGTCCGCATCTGCCGGTATCGGCACAAACCAAGTAGGTATGTACACCAGTCCATTACACATGGGAAAACGCTGATAAGAGACATGATTATTGAATGAAGATATTGATAAAAGTGTGATATCCGGGCTATTGAACAACCAGAGTTGAACAAAGGGAAGGGATCAGAAATAAGACTGTGGGAAGTGATCTGCGCGATGAAATTGTTGAGTGTATGAGAGTGTATGTAACGTCGGGGAAAGGGGGGGGGGTAAAGTTTGACATCTGAAATGCGAAGCGAGGCCACAAACCCAGGCCAACTAAAGACCATAAAGTTCAGTATTGAATCATCACCAAAGCCAAGGCCCGGCGATATATCCAAGGACATGAATAAATGAAATGCGAAGCGTCGGACAGATTGCCAAGGAAGGACTCGCCCGCCCAGCGTAATTTTCGGGGATAAGGAGACAGTTCTTGAAAGTTTGGGACATCGTCGAGTACCTGCCATCTCTGGATCGGTGCCGTGAATATTAGATAGGTATGGTTCGGATTGGAAGTTCGATGTGTGGCGGATGGGCGGCGTCGGGAACGGGTACCGGTGAATGTGTGACTCGGAGGGAATCATGGTGCCCAGATGAGCTTGGGAAGGTAGTAACTACCCCAGGAATAGCGCATCAAGCTGAAGAATGAAGGGGGGGGGGTAGGTCAGTCCAGGGACCAAGGAAGCCAGCTTGGGTCACGTCGTATGGTGGTAATTGGTGGAGAATTCCGCGTTGCCATAACCACAATGTCAGACACACGAGCGAAACTTCCATCAGATGAACTCAAGGAACCACAGCTCATTGCGGTTGCAACGCAGAGTGATGGCGATTAATGATTCCCAATCTGTCTCGGTTTCAGGGGTGGTGCCGTTGTAGTTGCAAGAGTGAGTGCACGGGGAGATGATGATGAGGAGGGTGATTGGAGCGATGACGTCTGGATCGAAGGTGAAGTCCGAGGTGCGGGGCACGGAAACTCGCCAATACCAGCGACTGGAGCAGCGGTAGGAGGAGGTCGCTTGGGAGTTGAGGAGGACGAGTAGAAAATATAAGGTTCTCCACCGTCGGCTTGGTCATCTTCCTCGGGGTGCGGATATGAAAACGCAGAAGGGTAGGTGTATGAACCCGAGTCAAAGATGCCTCTGGTGGGCGCTTGAACTCGAGGCTGCTGTGGCACACGAGTTTGAGCTTGATATCGTGGGGTATAAGCAGTGTTCGCCAGGTGAAGATTTTTGTAGTTTCGGTTGTGGGGTTGGCGCTGTAGTGGGGGAGCGGACTGAGCGGCGGAATTGGCAAGTGCAAGTTTGGCGAGCTCTGCGTCCAGCGCAGCTTGTTGTTGTTTGTCTTGCTGAGGGGTATGTGTATGTGGGGTATTGACCGGCGAAGCGGGTGTACGTGGGGATGACGATTCGCTAGAAGACGGACTGGGTATATCGGGTGGCTGGTGGAGTATGAAATCATCAAGATCAGGGGAACAGTTTGGACGACAGAGGGAAAGACGCACCGACGATTGGGAGGCTGAGACCGAATGCCGCTGCTCATGCACCCATGTTGCTACGTTCCTCCGCCATTGGAGACTTTTGACAAAAGCATGACGCTCGCGCCGTTGGAGGGGAGATTCGTTGAAAGGCAGCTGGCGGCCCTTGTCGTCGTAGGACGGGCTTTGGGAGAAGAGGATTGGTGAGGAACGCAAGTAGAGTGCAACGGATGACATGGCGGTGAGAGGAGAGCTACACAGAGTGAGAGACATTACCCTGAACTCGTTTTGTATGTTTTGAGGCACAACATTCTCCGATCACTTAGGATCAATCCGTGGGAGAAATGACGTAATGTCCACTTTCCTTTTTGGAGATATGTACCAGCCCAGCGCTTGATGAATGTTCTGGCACTTTCTCCTTTCTGCGTGTGCCCTCTCGACCATATATCTCCAAGCTACTTAACAAGTGGGTCCAAGTACTTATTCTCATCCACTTCACCATGTTTGGAGCCTTACTGTCCTACCGCAGCTACAACCCTTATCTCCATTCCTCGTATCACCAGCCCTTTCCATACCACAACCAGCGCTCCGTCAACGAGGACCGTGCACGTGCACTCGCCGCCCGGCGCGCTAAGCGGGCACAATGGTTACCCGATGAAGATGACGACTACGACGACGATGACTATGAGTACAACCAACTCAGTCCACAAGAGCGTGCGTATGTAAATGCGCATCGGAACCAGGCTGTCATGGAGAGGGAGCGCCAGAGAGCGAAAGAAGAAGCCGAGACGCGCAGGAGAGCACTGGAGGAGCAGAGGTGGCAGCAAGAGCTGGACAGGCGCCAGAGGGAGGATCAGGAAATGAGGAGAAAGTTTGAACAGGAAAGGGAGAGACGGAGGCAACAGCAGCACACTCACCTACGAGGCCGCTCCCGCTCTCGTGAGCCGTCCCAACGCCAACAATCACAACGGTCGCCTTCCATCCACACATCCATCCCTATTTCGGACTCGACTGTAGCCAATGGTAACATCCCTCCCCCAAATCCCGCCTCCCCCGGGCAAAAGCCCGCCTCTCCAAAGCAAGAACCTCGCCATCCAACTCCTCCACCCCAGTACGGCGAGGAACATGTCAATGCAGCGTCCAAACTCCAGCACCACTTCCGCATTCGACAATCCCTTCGCCTCATCAAATCCCTTGCATCCCAGTTCAATACGCTTCGCAAAGAATTCACGTACCCCCCTACAATATCCTTCCAAAACCCCACCTCACCACCCACATCCAACGACGTCATAAATGTCTCCGCAATCACACCTCCCGCTGTCAACTCCCAATCCGCCGCATCGAAAGATTTGGAGAGAGACGATTCGATGGACGTCGACTCCGATTCGAACATCCCGAAACTCGCATTCAACTCAATCAATTACGGTCTCCATGCCTACATGGACTCTTTGGATCAACTCCTTGTCAAACTCGACGGAGTTGAGAGTTGGGGCGATAGGGACATTCGTGCGAGACGAAGGGCAGTGGTTAAGCGGATCGAGCAGGAACAAGCGCGCTTGGATAGATTTTGGAAGGATAGTTGGTTAAATTATGTTAAGGCTCAGAAGGAACGGAAGGAGCAGGAAGTATCGGCGGATGGCGATGTGTCTACGCGGGCTGAGGCTAGTTCTTGAAGACTGGTTTCTACTCACTTATTCATATTTCAGTCCTTCGTGTTTTACCTCATCTGTAGTAAATTCGCACTTGTGGCATATTTCGGGACTTGCGTTTCTATTTACCTGTATTAGAGCCCCTATCCGATTTATGCAGCACAATGACGTCACACGTCCGCCTTTTTACTTCAATGCATGCATTTGATGAATAGGCTGGTGCCGGATCATCTTCATCGATCAAGTGTTCCGCTGAATGGCAAATGCTGTCTCTTGGACCGGCAAACCACGAGGTGCCTTGTCAGCACGGTGATGTAAATCTAACCAATACAATCGCCGTAACCCAATACAACCACGAATACGTGAAATTCAATATATTCAACTCAATACAGTGGACTCGGTCCCAACCCATGACACTTGGTCCCCTATTCGGGCTATGGGCTATGACAGAGTATGGGTTGTAGGAGAGGACTAAAGCACGAATAAGCCGACTTTGTCATCCGGGGGAGAGCTATGGGTTATGGTAGAGTATGGGTCACGAAAAGTACGAGTTATGTCAGAGTTGGCTGTAAGTACAAAACCACTCCGCAACTAGCCCACCATCCCGCTCTGTGGATCAGGCCCCACGAGCATATACGTCCCCGCAATAGGGTCACCCAGCCCAACAGCATCCGCAAACACACTAAGGTTAAAATTCAAAATATCCGTCTCGGGCGTAACGAGCGTTTGTTCATTGAACCCCTCTGGTTGATTAAACACCAAAAAGATATACCTGCACACACCCGCAATCAACACCACAAATACCCCTCAAAACCATGAAGCGCAAAAATTGAATACAAGACGCACCTGTGAGGATCAGATTCTGCCGGTGGTGCAGGCTGAATAAACTCGGTCACCGCCGCGGTCGAGTTGATCAGTAATGGTGTATCGAATCGGCCGATCCTGAGTGGGGTAAAGTTCCCACCGAGGAAGTGGCGTACTTGGGAGGCGCTGGTGTTTTGTGGGGTTGGGGCGTCAGGGTCGATGGCGGCGACTACGAAGGGACCTGAGGAATGGGAGCTGATGAGGCTGAAGAAAGGCGGGCCGACTGTAGCTGTTGTGGTGTGAGTCTGTAAGAGGGTGTGGGTGTGTAGGTTAAGGGAGGTGATATACCGTTGCGTGGGAGTTGTTCGCCTGCGTGGAGCGTGATTGGGAACTGGGTGCCTTGGGGGAAGGTTACTTCGAGGAGCGCAGTTGGGTTGAAAGCGACGTCGATGTCTTGCGGGATCTAGCACGCCAGAGCAATAATATTTCAGTTTCTTGGTAGTGGTTGGGATGGAGGTGGATTACGCGGGCTTGTTCGAAAGCATTCTTGACAGTCTGCAAGTTCGTGTCCTGAGCCACGACAAAAGCGGCAAAGGGCAGGAGGAACCCGAGTAGAAACAGCATTTCCTTCTGTAACTTTGAACTAGAATTGTTGGCGGGTTTAACCATTCTTTTATACCTTTGCACTTCTGCATGGTTCCCATGAGAGATCGTAAATAACCCGTGAAGCCCGCGGCCGAGAATTCCGCCTGCTGGGGGCTAAGAACGACGGCCTTTGATAGGAAAGTACGTGTGCCGCCATTCCTTCGGCTCCACTCCAAATCTTCTCGTATATGAAAAGCAATGCATGGAAGCACTGGTTAAATGGTTGGGAAAGTAAAGCGCTTCTTTTGTTACTGATTAGTAGACTTAATTTAGGAACCTACCCTAGGAATTCCCTGCGCTGTGTTCTTATATCGGTTCCTGTGGGTCGTTTGGGCTCTGATGGTGCGCTAAGGAACACCAGTCCCTTTTAGACACTGCGGTTCCGTGATATTATAAGTCTGTTTACACACGATGGGTACTGTCAGACCTAGGAGGTTGTGAGTTAAGGAAGACCGTCGTGAGACAGCGCCGAGAGCGGTGTAACCCACAGCTTACACGACTCAGCCAAAGCCAGTTTCCATTCGGAGCCACAAGAGTGACCTCGCTGGGATATAGGAGATAGACCCGTATGGACGCAACTTGGTTCTTGGCATGGATTACAAGTCCGAATCCAGCTATTCATAGCTCCAGCATGATTTCCCGAGTTGGTTGAATGGAGGAAACGATCATGATAGGACGTCCAATGGGAGTAGGAATAGAGCGTATTCACTACCCCGCTTTCAGTGTTTTCGGCGAAAACTGAATTGAAACTGAATTACTCCACACCCTAATCTCGCTGAAAGCGATTGGGGAATAGAGAGTCATTTTCAGCGAGACTTAGGATGTGGAGCAATTCATTTTTCGCTGAAAACTCACTGAAAACGGGGTAGCAAATACACTCTAATACACTCTAATACGAGTTTCAAAAGTCTTCTGAAGTTAGAGCCGTAGCCCTCCCTGTCCACTGTTCACGGGGCGAAAGATACCAATGACGTAGCTTCACAATTTCCAGAAATGGGAGGTTTATTGGGTGTTAATGGCATATCGCAGGTGCGGGAGGGACAGTGATATATGTTTCCAGTGGATAAACGCTGATTGAAAAGTTTGTAAGTTCTGATTCGGTACGCCGGAGAGGGGTCAAACATTTCAGAACTTCATGTTTCCAAGACATCAAAAGGTCATGACGTCACTCGTTGCTCTATCACGTGCCGCTGGGTTGGGAGGCGATTGATCCAGGGGTTCGTCAGCGCACACGCTCGACTTTCATGGCCAGTTCGACTTCACGACCCCCGCCCTTGAAGGAAAACTGTGTCTTTGCGGCATCAGGCTCCTCGCTGGTCGATGCACCAGCTGAAAAGGTTTGGAATGCCCTTTTAGATTTCAAGTCATACAAGTTATGGTCAGCATATAGCCTGCAATCACTGATTTGTTTCAACACTAATTTCCAGTATAGGAATCCATTTGTGTAAGAGTGTCACCGGACGAAACGCGAGCGAAACTGAAAATTGCCGCCCAGTCGCAACCAAGTTATCACCGATCCCCATAAGAATACCCTTCCAGACCAAACGCCCCAGCTCGGCAAGCATGTATACATATATCCGGTGCACCTTCCACCAACACTGGACGATGCTTCTGTCGGAATGTTTAACAAGAGCTCCGCGTTTTGTATTATCACCGCACTCGACCACGAGGAATTCAGAGTCGCATGGAACACTTGGGGTATTCCAAGCTGGATCTTGTGGACGGAACGTTGGCAATGGCTGACAAGAATTGAAGCTGATCTAAACGACGGCAAAGGGAAAAGACAGGTCACGAAGTATGAAAGCATGGAGGTGTTTGGTGGCTTCGCAGCCTACTTTGTCAAATGGTTCATGGGGAGGAAATTAAACCTGGGTTTCCAAGCCCAAGCGGATGGACTGAAACGATGGGCCGAGAGGGATTCTTGACCAGTTGTGGCTAGTATCAGAAGGCGCCGAACTTGGTGCGCTTTCACTTTCTCCCGTTGCTACTCTCCTTCTTCTGTATCGATTCCACACCATTACCAGTGCCCGAGACGTTCTGGCCTCCCTGAAACCTTCTTCGTCTCCACTTCTTCGCATTAGAGTATGAAGTCATTCCAGTGCTCAGCCGGTGCCGTCGACCCACATACCCATACTCGTGCTAATGGACTCCAGTTCAACCGAACAAAGAACATCCCTGAACAATTGCGGATTTCAGGCTTAAGTTTTTGTTCCGCATGCATATGGTTCTAGTCGCTTCAGGCTCCTGCGCCTGCGATGCCAACTCACATAGAGTTAGACAGATCCTCGGAGCTCTGACTCACCCCACGCAACGTCTTGACAAGGTGCCACAGGGATGTGATAGTGCACTGTTGGGCACCAACATCTCAGATGTTTAGATGATAATCGATGCTTGGCTTGCCTCTGTAAGCCATCTAAGCTAAACTTATGCTGTGCGGATAATGCAGGCTACCCCCATTAATCGCTCCGCTGACGTGATGAGCTTCGTTGCCACATGGCAATTTTTATGATCAGCTTAGGTTAGGCCTCGGAAGTGATCCGCTGGTCAATCTGCGATTACGGATCCGAAGACTGGCTCAGCCCGCTCACACAAATCGCCTCTCGGAATTCTCGCCATTTCGGAGCGTTTGCGAATCCTGGGGTCACACCCGCTATTTCTCGTCGAACCAATACCGATCGTGGATGTTAGTCCGGTATGTTGTCATCTTACAGTGATCCGGGCAGTGCATTATCATTCTCATTTGGTTGCCTGCAAGAATATGATAAATGAACTGTCGGCCTCGAACCTGCATCATTCTATGCCGTGAAGATTGTAGTAGTGGCTTGTCAGTGAGTTCTGGAATGGACCCACAAACTCTATCTGCAGCTTGTTCGCACAATCTGCATGGCAAATGCGACCAGAAGATTGGCATGGGTTTACATGAATTCCTAAACATCAAGCCGTCCATCTCCGTTATACCCCATCAGTGCACTCCCTTGGTCTCACAATTCGGGGTCAGCAACGTCTTTCAGATAGATACTTAATCCGGACGTTCACTCAATCGCGTTTTGTTTCTGATTGGAAACGAATCGGAGCCTCTTCAATTGCGCTGTGTATCGTTGGGCCATCTCGTCTGGGGTTCCCTGTTTTGTTCCAGATGCGTCTTCCAAGCGAGCGATCATCCCATGGACACCGCCCCGAACTAAAGATAAATATCGTAAAGGGCTTAGCCGGGAAACAAGATCCTCCTTGATATTACTCCAGTAAGCAACAGCTTACGATGCGCTAACAGGAAACTCAAACCTGAACGCAGGAATGATGACAACGTTAGTGTCTGGGCGAGACTTCTAATCAGCTCTCATCTAATTTTTGATGTATCCTGATATCATGTTCCAGACCGCATGAGATACCAATCCACATCGGGGCCATATTCTGGACAGCTGGCTGACGTTCTTGATGCTTTAGCCATTATTGCTGCGCGGCGATGCTGTAGTCTGTCAAGGGCCGTTCACCGCCGTCCCTTCGTGATATTGACACAACCGAACATGGAAAGTGGAAGGGGGTTACCCTTCCATTCCGGTTTCGTCTAAATCCGAGTTGCAGCAAGCTTTTACTCGAAATGGATAGTGATATCCGTTTGGAAAGGACGTTTGGACGTTTCAGCCACAGTCCAAGGGCCATTTAAGGCCCTCGACTGCTCTGTATATTCGCTCAGTTTGAGTTACATCCTCTCTCCCAACGACCTCTAGAAAGCTATGTCATTAACGCCAGGAGAGAGCTCTACCTCTCGATTATCTCCAGTAAGACCACATGTCCTCTGATTGTTATCTCAACTAATTAATCACTTCTTAGCCCTCGGCATGCTCCATCCTCGTCATTGGAGGAGGCCCAGCAGGCTCTTATTCCGCGGCTTGCCTTGCTCAGGAGGGGTTCTCCGTCACATTGCTGGAAGCGGAGACGTTCCCGAGGTTTGTTGCCTGAGATGTTTCCAGTCATTATCCCACTGACGTCTCTCGTCCTATTAGGTACCATGTAGGCGAGAGTATGCTTCCGTCTATGAGGCACTTCCTGCGCTTCATTGACGCGGATAAAAAGTTCAACACCTTTGGCTTCATTCAGAAGGTGGGTGCCTTCTATCTCCTCACTGTTCTGGATACTGAGGCTGGAGTTTCTAGCATGGAGCAGCCTTCAAGTTTAACCCTAAGAAGCGAGAAGGATGTAAGCCTTATACCCCCAACTCCCCGATCCTACAAGAGCCAACACGTTTTTTCAGTCACTAATTTCGTCTCTGATGATCCCGAAAACTATTCTTGGAATGTTGTGAGTAGTCGATGTTATATTCAAGGTTTCACTTCGGTCTCTGATGCTTTATTTGATTAGACACGAGCTGAAGCTGATGCTTTGATCCTCGAGCGCGCCCGTGAACTCGGTGTCGAGATCTTTGAAAACCATCGAGTCACCGACGTCCAATTCTCCCAGCCTGTCACTAAAGCCAGCAAGTACGAGGGCGCACCTCCTGCAGGCGACGTCCAGCCCCAGGCCGAGGGTCAAGCACCTCAAACCCTGCCTATCTCCGCCACATGGAAGAACGCCGCCACCGGCAAGACTGGTCAGATTTCCTTCGACTGGCTGGTGGATGCCAGTGGCCGTAACGGCATTCTGTCCCGGGCTTTAGGCTTGCGGAAGTACAACCAGAGTTTGAAGAACATTGCATATTGGGGCTACTGGGATGGAGCCCAGGAGTATAAGCACTCAGGATGTCAAGTTCAACTGCCATTCTTTGAAGCCTTGCACGGTGGGTTACCTGACCTCCCTTTTGTATTGACAAATTAATTGACGAACTTCGAACTGTTTTTAGATGAATCTGGTTGGGCATGGTTCATTCCTTTGCACAATGGAAGGACCTCTGTCGGAGTCGTCATGGATGAAACCGTCTCCAAGCGCAAGAAAGCGAACATGGAGAGGAAGGGCGATGACTCTCTCCTTTTCCGCCACTACCTTCAGGAACTCAGCACCAACGCTCTTAAGATCAAGGGTCTGATCGGAGAAGGAAAGCTGGTCGAGTACTGGGGAGGCCCAAAAGTAAGGACCGCGAGCGACTACAGCTATTCTGGCACTTCATATGCTGGACTCAATTATCGAATCGTCGGTGATGCGGGAGGTGAGCCTTACTCGGACATGACATGACGCAATGTTGAATAACCTCTTGTTACTTAGCATTTATTGACCCGTTCTTCTCATCCGGCGTTCATCTGGCACTTTCAAGCGGCCTGTCCGCAGCAGCCACGATAGCCGCCACTGTTCGTTCCGAGTGTACAGCCCCTCAGGCGGCAGAATGGCACAACTTGAGGGTTGGGACTTCTTACACTCGGTATGTAGCTCTATTTTCCTACACTTCAAACTAGGACTGAATCCTAGTGATTCTAGGTTCTTGATGATAGTTCTGAGTGCGTATCGTCAGATGCGCGCTCAGGAGTTTCCAGTCTTGTCGGACATCGATGAAGACAACTTCGACAGAGCCTTTGACCTCTTCCGTCCGGGTGAGTCTAACGCCGGTTCGGTCATAAATAATGGCAGGACTGACAAGTGTTTTCACAGTCATCCAAGGAGATGCAGATGTCAAGAAAGGTCTCACAGAAGACTCACTTCGCCAGACCATCGACTTCTGTACTCAAGCATTCGAACCTGCGAGTCTGGAGGACTGGCACAAAGACGATGACAACAGTAGAACGGAGGAAGACGAAGTTAGTGAGCAGGCAAAGGCAAAGGCTGCCCAACGCATGGCAGATGTTATAGCCGCAAAGAAGACGTTGCGAGCGGAGGACATGTTCCATATTGGCAAGTTTGTAATGGACAAATTCAACGGTCGCTCAATCCGACTGGAGAAGGGGAGGCTTGGTCTGGAGGCCTAGGAGCAGGCTACAAGTATGATTTCCGTAGGTCCTTGGAACGTATCGTAATATGTAGAATAGACGCGCTTTCGTTTATTTAATGTGAATTTTGGTATATAATGAACATTCCGTCTGTCCACCACCGAGCGCTTCTAGGCTCTGATCGAAGTCCGCAGATCTCGGGCCTTTGCACGGGCAATGATACAAACCGTGACTTTTATTCTTAGTGTTTCTGGTCCTCCGAATCAGATACAACATGGAAAAATATAGTCAGTGGGAGGAGGACTTGTAATAAACAGGTGAATGGCATAACGATCTGGCAAGGTGAAGAGAATCCTTGGGTCTCACGTCCAGATAAGCAACATCGTAGTGTATCACTGGAGATATAAAGAGGTGACGGAGGCGAAACGAAATGACGGAATAACAAGGCAAGAATGAAGAACAGCATGATGCAGAGAAGAGTGGGCAGATCCGAAACGGAGGCGGGTAGGCAAGGTGCTAGAAATGTGCTAGAATGAGGTAGGGAATACTATACTCAATGAAGGCAAGATGGGGAGGACAGAATTAATAACGGCTCGCCGATGGATGAGCGGGCAGGACACGCTTCAGGTTCCGATCCACTTCTACATAGGGGCTCTAGGTCGAATCAGCTTGAAGAGCGAAACACAGAGCCCAGAAAGGAATTGAAAGGAAATAACATCCAACTCAAGGAAGGGAATGGGAATCCAGAGAACTTACTATCCAAGAAAGAGCTCTATTGAAATAAGGGAGCACTTCAACATCAAGCCATGAATGCATGATATATGACTTTAGTTATTCTTATATGCCGAAGATAGATATTTCTTGTTCCTAAGTTGAATTGACAACTTGCTCTCCAACCTGCTCATTGCTCGCCCTCGAACGCCGAAGCTTGAAACTACTACGAAGCGATCCCCAACTCGAGCAACTGGTAAACCAGTTAAGCCAGTCAAAACTGACATAATACACTTTTACGGTTGCCACGGGGCTTACGAGGGCCACGGCAGGACAGAACACCAGAACCGTGAGCCTCGCACCTTGATGAACGGGGAACGGGTGGAGTTTGTCGAAGTGGATGAATCGATGGGCGCGTATCACAAACAAAACAGGCGCTCGGCATCCTCCGAGCCAAATGGCCCGTTTACAGTCGCCACCATGACAATGTTGGACGCAGAACCCCTTACATTCCCTCTTTCGACTCTGTCCTCACCCACCTGGTACACCGGTCTCCATTCTCGACCCTGCCAAGGTACTGAGCAGAAGGCTCCATGACCCCACCCTGATTAGTACCCATTAGCTGTAGTTGCGAGGACCTGGGCTTTTCAGACGCTGTTTCATTGCCTTGTGCGTCGATAATGGGCCTTGGACATCCAATATAGCAGATCTTCAAGATTTATCGTACGGAGTCGGGACGACGCTGTTTGAGCTCTCCTAGGCTCTCCTGAGCAAACACGTCACAGCCTGCGGATCATAACTGCCAATCTCCGTGGCTTGAAACAACTATGCCTGTCCGTGCTTAGCTGTGACATGGAAAAATATATGACTGTTCTAGGCAGAGAAGACTACGCAGAATTGACGTTTCCTGTCTGTCTGCCACATTTTTTTCTTGCGCATACTAGGATTGAGGTTAATCGCTCACTCTGGTTGCCCCTAGTCCCTCTTCTCCCTAGCTGTATAACATAGACTCGGTACGCTCTTGTTGTCGGAGATGTGAGGTTAATTTTGATACCCGAATTCCAACAATAGTACCCTACAGGCAAGAATGATGCCCAGCGGCATTCTGTCAGCATAAAAGCAGGTAGTAAAGTGGATTGTTCCCTCCGCGACAACTTGGACCACCATGGCCGACACTATCGAGTTTTCGCCAGACTTATTCTACTTCAATGTGCGTGTGTTTCCAGGGATATCCTTCAGTTACGGTGCGTGGCTCTTTTTGCGGATTTGACACATGGTGCTCATATTTGATGTCAAACTGCTTTAGCCGCGGCACTGGTGCTCGTGGTCTACGACTCGCTTTTACATTTGGTCGACGCGGTCCATCTCTACAGGTGGGTTGTTCCTCTGCTCTTTCCCTCCGAGTCTATTGAACTCACACTGGAGGTACACAGCCACTCAAGGTGGATAATGAAGGTTGCTTACACGGAGATCCAGGCTGGTATCCTGCTCTTCATGATGTCAGTTCCCAAGTATCTTGTCAGTTGAATAAGACTTACCGTCATTCAGACCCAGGTTCTATGGTAGATATCCCTGTGCCACTTCTTTTGTTGGCGAAGCCCCTACTCATACATAGCTGACAGCTGGAATAACGCCGAATCTTATACCTCCAGTGAGCAGCGCATTTGTTTCAAATCCTGATCCTAACTTCGAAGCACTCTAGGTGTGAGATCACAATGGTATTCTGACAATGGTTATGAATTTCACGTCTCCCTCATACAGATGCAAGGCCCTTACCCTCACCCTTCAAATGTCAGTTTGTGTTTCGGCTTGAATGGTCTGCGACATAATCAATTTCGTCCCTAGGCAATGCTGCTTGTTGTTCGTATTCACGATCCGAGGAATTCTTGTCCTCAGACTATGTGCCCTCTGGTACTTTAACCGCAAAGGTAGCTCTCAAACCTTGTAATCCGTATGGTGGTGATTCAATTGCCCGACTTTCAGTGACTTTTATATTATTTTCTGGGCTGGTCGGTACGTCTTCCGTTTTCTGGCGTTCACCGTATGGCCCTCACGCCTAACCGTGGAACGATAAGTCGAGATTATGGTGGGTTATATCCACCTTCAACGTACAATGGCAGCTCACTCGCTTCAGTGCGATATTGCCGCTACTGTCACAGAGGCCCTCAAGCACTTTAGATATGCTGTCGGTCCTCTGCCTATATCCGGCTGCTACACCAGTTCCCCGCCGGCGTTCAGCGAACCTGCTATGGTGGTCTTTACAGTTGCTAGGTAAGATGATGACGTTTGCGTGTGCTATCACGTATCTCATAATAATATCAAGGATATTCGGTTTTGTCAATCTGAGTAGGTTTCTTCGACTCATACTCATCCTGTAGCTGAGTAGATATGGTGCCAGGCTTGGAGATGCTCATGACCTTGATCGGGCTGTACCAACACTTACGAAGCATGCGAAGAGTACATAAAACCTTGCGTTCAAGGGTAAGTCATATGCAGCACGACAAGGACAAGCGGCTCTTCTGGGTTTTGTATCGCGACGGAACGCTGTTTTTTATTCCGTAAGCTGTTTCTCGTGTTCACATACATGATTCAAAAGCCTCATTTCTTGTCTAGAATTTTCGGTGACTCCTGTTCTTTTTGATCTGGGGGCTACAGAAGCCTGACTCCCATTCCCGAAGCCTTTGAAGCCCTACTCTTCTTCGCGCAACTCCATCCGGAATCAAAACTCCAGCAATACATAGACTGGCCTATGTAAGTCTTCTTTGTTCACAGGGAAATGGGCTTGGTACGAATCCCTCTTATAGGTGGAACATGGTCGTCCAATTTCTTTGTGTGAGTATGACAGTCATTCTCCCCGGACCAAACCCATTCGGACCAATGTTCTGTTGGCAGGGGACGCGCTTGATTCTCAATCTCAAGAACTCCAGCCTCACCGACACCACACCCATCCCGAGCATTGCGTCGAGAATAGCGTTTGCCCCTGGCTCCGTGAGCGACAGTGAAAGCGCTTGACAGGTTAGGCAAAGAGCGTAATCTTTTATTTTAATATTATATACGTATTTTAGTTCCCTCATAATAATGCAGGCCTCTTCCAGAACAGTGGATTTCTGTGGCAAAGCCGAGGCTAGAAGCGGGCTGAAGCGGGACGAACGTGCTAACGTCGGTGACGTAATTCCCAAAACTGGAGTTTACTATCTGATGTATACTCCTCTGATTATTTAATCATACGCCATCGTTGTGTGGTCAAATATCTTCCTCGTCGCTCACAAAGACCAGCACATCCCTTAGCTCACCGTCACCACAAACGAACAGCCATGTCAGTAGACACTGCACGCACTCGAACCCTGCACCTGAAGCGGTCCTTTGGAAAGTACCCTCGAATGATTGAATCGCCTGCCTACGATGCGCAAGTTGCTCTGCTTTCTACATTATCCGCGGAAGCGCTGATGCCCAGACTAAATAGTTCGGAAGAGGACAACGACCCTCTCACAGATGACGGGTCTGCTGTGTCCGTACCTGTCTCTTCCCGTTCATCGCACCCCCTCCGTCAAAAAACTCAGCAGGCCAAAATGAAGCACCATCTTGCTGCTTCCGTCCTCTCGGATTCAGACGGTGTTGATTCGCCCACGTATGATGGTGACGTTGAGAGCAGTACTGCTGGCGGACATCCAGATACCCAGGCCAACGTCCGCACATCTACCCACGCCCACCATTACTCCTCTTCGACCTCCACCCTCAGCAACCCACACGCGGAGGACCGTCCTCTAACTCAGGATAATGTCACGCCTGGCCTTGACGCTCCAACCAGTGACCCGTTATCTGCTACGGTTGCAGCGGAACCTCCTGTTCCCGCAGTTGTGGAAGCGGAATTCAATCCTGCATCATTGACTCCCGAGGATATCCAAGTATTTGTGCGAAAGGCGATCGAGGGTGAGACTTGGCGCACCTATAAGATCAACCCACCACCCACCGACAGGCCTGTTCGAATCTATGCCGACGGTGTGTAGAGAACCCAAACTTCGTTCTCGCCGGGTGGAAACTGAAAATTTGTCTAGGTGTCTATGATCTCTTCCACTTTGGGTTCGTAATACATCCGAAGGTTCTCTAGCTGATCATTTAACCTATTTTCAGGCATGCCCTGCAACTACGCCAAGCCAAGTTGTCCTTCCCATCCGTTTACCTCATGGTGGGTGTAAACTCGGATGAACAAGTCTATCAACACAAAGGACGGACAGTTATGAAACACGCAGAGAGGTGGGTCGCCAAACTATATTTAGGTGATCACAAAGCTCACACGCGTCAGAATCGAAGCAGTTCGTCATTGCCGATGGGTGGATGAGGTTCTCCCAGAAGCTCCCTGGGTCATCACAGAAGATTTCCTCAACAAGTACCAAATCGACTATGTCGCCCACGACGAGGAGCCTTACCTAAGTGCAGGACACGATGACGTCTATACCCTTTGCAAGCGTCTTGGTGCGTCCCAATCCCCCAGGCTACTGCTCTTGTTATTAACTCGGTTCTGTAGGTAAGTTCATCCCGACGCGGCGCACCCCTGGCGTTTCAACTTCCGACCTTCTTGAGCGTATCGTATCAAAGTACAGGCGGAGGGACTTTGATGACAAGCTGATCAAAATGGGGCACGCGGAGCTTCGCGCTGAAGGCAGTGATTACGATGATCTTAGCCCCACCAGCAGACGCGCCAGCCGTGTCGGAAGTCCAACTCCTGGAAATGGTTTAAATCTCACTATCCCGCCACCCTCAGGCGTAAGTAGCGCGCATGCCAGCTTTGGGTCGAGCAGAATTGTCAGTCCGCTTGCAAGCCCTGGAAATAGCCAAGTTGTCAGCCGAAGCGAAAGCCCCGTGAAAGAAATTTCACAATAAAAGGCATTAACGAACCATGGATTGGGACTTTCTTGGGGAACTTTTCCTTATATCCACCGATAACACATAAAATCCAATTAATCACTTTCGTGCCACGCCTGGCCGTTCCTTTTAGATAACATATGTATGGCATGGTATCTAGCACACCGGCAGTTCCCTTGGCTGTTTCTTGGTATAATGTATGGATAGAGTATAATTTGCCTTCACTTCTTGTGATTAGGCCTCCAACGATTTCTGGCCTTCGCTTGCCACACCCTGAGCGACACCAGTTTCCTTCCCAACTCGTACAACTTTCCATTCACCCCGTAAACCTCCACCAACGACTTCAACGCGAACTTTACCACCATCAACCTCGCGCACACGAAGCTCAGCCGAAACCTGCCCGAGCCTATCACCATGACTATCCGGGATATACACCCTCAGATCCAAAACACCTGTTTGCTCGTCGTCCAACCCAGTCGGAGGTGGTCGAGAAGTATTAACCAGCACCGTAACCTTACTCGTGTAATCATATTCCGCTCCTCTAGCTCTCCACTCTCCATCCCCCTTCCACGCTCTCTCCTCTTTTTTCATCTCATCAAGTTCCCTCAGTTTCCAAGCACCAGATGCGTCAAAATAAAAGTCTACCGGGGCACCCCTACTGAGTACGATGGCACGCCCGGGGCGGAGGAATAGAGGGATAGAGGAATAAGAATGTCGTTGAGTCGACCAGGAGGGTCCAGTGTAAAAGTCGCCTGTGAGGAGTGAGAACCAATCGCCAGGTGGGATGTATACTTGGACTGAAGCTGGGGTATCTTCTTGTTGCGTCTTGTCTTTTTCACTTGATCCAGATTGAGCATTATTGGAGGAAGTTTCGGGAGCGAATGAAGATCCAGCGGCTGAATATCCACTAGCGCCGATACTGTCCGAATCGGATCCGCTGAATACGGGTGCGACGTATAGGTTTTCACCGAGCATGTAGGCTTCGTCGATTGTCCAGGAGGTTTTGTCTTCTGGGAATTCGAAGAAGAGGGGTCGCATCATTGGTGTGCCAGTTGTGTGGGTTGTGATGGCTGTGGCGTAGAGGTAGGGCATGAGGGAGAGTTTGAGGGAGATGAAGAGCCGGAGGATGGAGTCTGAGGAGCCGGTTGGGTCTATTATCCATGGGACCTGTTGTGTGCGTTGAGACGATTAGTGAGAGGGGAAGGGAAGGGGGGCTTACTCTGTAGCTTCCGCTCCCGTGTAATCTGGAGTGACTGGATAGAGCACCGAACGCGAACCAGCGTTTGTATAGTCCTGGATCTGGTTTTCCTTCAAAGCCGCCGATGTCGTCTAGATTCACAAAGAACTGAGTATATGCTATCTCGGCTAAGGAAAAAAAACGACTCACGAGCCCAATATCCAAACCCGCTAACGCCCAAACTCAACCCTCCCCTCAAACTCTCCGCCATAGCCTCATACGTACTCATCGGGTCACCACCCCAATGTACGGGGAACCTCTGGCACCCCGCCGTCGCACTCCTAGCGAAAACCACAGCTTTATTTTTACCGAATCGCCTTTCCAAGGTGTCAAAAGTGACTTTGTTGTAGAGGTATGCATAAAAATTGTGCATTTTGTGGGAGGAGAGGAAGCGTTGTGGTAGATGGCGGAACCGGTGGGTATGCGCTCGCCAAAATCGGTTTTGAAACAGTCGACACCCATATCGATGAGCTTGTTGAGTTTGGATTGGTACCAGTCACAGGCGTCGGGGTTCGTGAAATCTATTATGGCCATGCCTGCTTGCTGTAAATGTATGCGTGAGATGGTGAATGCATATGTGATGGGAGGAAAGGATGTACCCAGTAGTCGATCTGCCACACACTTCCGTCTGGCTTCTTAATAAAATAGCCGTTTTCGGCGCCTTCATTGTAAATGGAGCTTTCTTGTGCGATGTATGGGTTAATCCAGACACAGATCTGCAAATATGCCAATTGAACCCGCAACTCCATTTCACGGAAGACAATACCCCACCTTATATCCCTTCTCTTTCAACCTTTTCAATTGCCCTTCTGCATCCGGGAAACTGGCTTTATCAAAAACATAGTCACACCACTCGAACCCTTTCTGCCAGAAACAATCAAAATGGGACACTCCAACGCCAATATCACGTTTAGCCATTCCTTCAAGGAATTGATTGACGGTGTCTTCGGTATATTGTGTGGTGAATGATGTAGACAGCCAGAGACTGAAGGTCCAGGGTGGTGGGAGGGCAGGACGTCCAGTGAGAAGGGTGTAGTTCTTCAATATGGATTTTGGTGTCGGTCCATGAATAAGGTAAGTTGAAAGTTGTTCGGACGGGGCGGAGATATTGATACGGGTTGTACCTGTGATGAGGTTCGTGATGTAGGGGATTGTGGGGGAAGGGATGAGAGGAAGTCACGTACGCTCACTTTGGACTTCAAAGCTAACCCGGCTGGAGTCTGGTACGAAGATACCATACCCACGCGAACTGAGCAGGAAGGGGACGTTCTTATAAGTCAATTCAGACGACGTCCCGGCGTCTTCGTTCCACATCTCGATGGCCTGTAGGCGCGGGTCAGCGACTCATCGAACCAATAATCCAAGCACCTTCAATGAGCCACTCACCTGCCCGTTTTTGATAAATGGTCCGAACCGCTCACCAAGTCCATAGATCTTCTCACCCACGCTCAACTGGAATTGCATAGTGAACCATCGCTCGCCTTTATCGGGATCCGTGAGGGCAGCACTTGGGTTCAGAGCTGTGGTGTTTTTCTTGACGTAACCGACAGATCTCCATCCGAGTTTCGTGAGTAAGAGGTCGGGGGAGGTGGTACGAGTCGCGCTAGTAGGATTTTCCGCGTTAAAGTGCGAGACAAGGTCGACGTTGAACGCGTTAGGACGTGTATCGATCTGGAGGGAGAGCGTAGAAGTGTGGAGCGAAAGGTGGGTTTCTGTGAGGGAGGTACGTAGGTCATCTTTGCGGTTGGCTTTCTATATGAACAGATGTGATGAGGCAGAGCGGTGGTGTATCGGAAGGAGATACGAACGATATGGTTGAGATCAACGTCTGGGAACAACTCGTAATTCGGACCCTGAAGAGAGGGAGTCTGACTCTTCCAATGATAGGCCCTGAGTAAAACGATGTTGGGAACAGGCGATGAAGCCTCGATGGTGATTGTTGGTGCGTTGAGCGTGTCACCACGATGATTGATGTGTTTCGATGTCTACGCATACATATCCCCCAGAAACCACAAAAGGAAAGAGGATAGCTGCTTACGGCTACACAGCGGATGCCGCGATTTTCGTCCGTGACTTGGGCTTTCACGATCTCGGTAGCCCAGTCAATGTGTACACCATCCCGATTCCACCACATTCCATTGCTGAATTTCACCATGATGATGACTGAGGTGGAGTGGAGAGGCTGATATGAGAAGCATTGATTATCAGTTTATCTGACATTGATGTACTCGTGCAGGGGTCATTAAAAGTGGAATGTCGAGTAGTCACATGAACATGAACGTTCTTGAAGATTATAACGCCAATTAGCAATGCTAAGTGGAGACTTTATATAGCCATACCAACTGCAGTGGTTAGCCTGCGTAATCGAGGACGTAGGGGACTGTGGAGTCGAGTCTAAGAGGAGAGACATGACCACCTCACACTCCCACTGACGTCATGCCACACACAACCACATTTATACTCAAACACCCTCCCCAAGCCCAGAAACCTCTCCACCAGCACCGACAATGCGGACAAACATTGTTTTAATAACTACTCTCGCACTTTCCCTCTCGGTCAACACAAGCTGGGCCTGGCTCGCCGGCGCAGCGGCCTCTTCAAACTATCAACCCGAATATGCTACTTGGTCCTCCGCAGAACTCAAAAGGTGGCTTGTGGACCATAACGTGGCGCTCCCAACGCACACAAAGGAGCCGACAAAATCGGAGCTGCGCTATCTCGTGGCCGAGAATTGGCATTCCGCGTCTGCGTGGACGTATGACCAGTACAATCACGCTCAACAGACCTTTGCTGATTTACGCGACACTGCGTTCGAGACATGGGACGAATCCAGGCTGCGCGAGTTTCTGCTCCGTCAGGGGATAGTAGCGCCGAAAGCTACCAAAGACCAGTTGGTGATGATGGCAAAGAGCCACTACAAAGGATATAAGGATGCCGCAAAGTCGTTTGCAGATCGTGCAAGTTCCACTGCGAGCGAAGTGACCGAAGGAGCCAGCAAAACTGCAGATGCTTTTACGACGCGGGTTTCGGCTGCTGTTGCGCAGGCAGAGACGGATGTTGCGAGGGCCATTGACAGGTCGAAGGATTATGTATATTCGTCGTGGGACGATAGCAAGCTGAGGGCGTATTTGCAAAGCAAAGGCTTGTTGAAGAGCAATGCAGAGAAGAAGAGGGATGAGTTGTTGGCAATGATGGAGGAATATTACAACAAGGTCTCGAACCCGATCTGGGAATCTTGGAGCGATTCGTACATGGTAGGTGTTGTGCCAAGGTTTGGTTTCTGCCAGATATTGATCGCGTCGTAGCATGAATGGCTTGTTTCGCATCATATCATCAAGTCCGATTTTGAGAAGAATCGTGACAAACTCCGTGCCGAGCTCGAAAAGTACTATTACGGCCCCTCTGATCGTGTCTGGTCGACCTGGTCGGATTCAGAGATGAGGGCATGGCTCATCGACCACGGCGTTATCAAGAGCGATGCTCAGGTTACCCGGGACAAGATGCAGAAAATGCTGGAGTACGTCCCCAACACCATTTCCGTGAGTTTCTGTTGACTCGGCCACCCAGAGATAATTACCTTCAAGCAAAGGACACTTTCTGGTCAACCTGGTCTGATAATCAGATTCGACAATGGCTCATTGACCATGGGTATCTGCGTTCTGACGCTCAGGTCAAGCGCGATGAGCTCATCAAATTAGCCAATGACAAGTACGTTCTCGTCTAACCATAGGTGATGGTGGCTGACTGTATGGTTCAGGTACAACGACGTTTCGGCCAAGACTGCAGCTTACTTGACTTGGCCCGACGCTCGATTGCGCGCATATCTCCGTGAGCAAGGCGTTGATGACAGCAAGCTGCCTGGTACCCGGGCTGGCCTTCTGCGTGAGTTGAATTCGGTTGTTACGTTTCCATGGCTGACGTTTTCTCAGAGGAAACTCGCATCCGCTGGGTTCAGAGCCAGAACAAGGCTGAAGCCGCATTCCTTAAAATTCGCGAAATTGTCAACGAAGGTGTCGGCAAGGCCGAGGACGCTCTCTACCGCATCATGAGTATCGTGGGCAGCGGCAGGGACAAGGTGTATCATGGTTACGAGGACACTGTCCGCCGTGCAGGAGAGTCCGGGGAGGCTGCAAAGGAACGCATGCGCGAATCAGGAGAGTGGGCAGGAAACAAGGCCGAGGAAGTCAAGGAAAAGTTGAAATCAGAGTTGTAACGGGGTGGACTAGTGATTTGTGATATGTTTTATGTATTGTTAGTTATGTCAGCAGCACAGCGTGTGATTGCCTTCCTTTACCTACCCCTGCCAATGTATTAAATGTTCTTATACCCATGCCACCACAACGACAACCCCTCCTCTACCGTGCCTCTTCCAGCTCAGACTCGGCCTACGACGACGGCGACCTCGATGATGAAGAACTACTACAACTGTCCTCGTCGGATTCGTCCGCCGGTCCGTCCCCCGTGATACCCAAACTCACTCTTGACTCTGCCGGAGGGGACGAGATATCCAAGGACCTGGCAGAGCTCGAGGAACTCAGGAGGAGTGTACAGAAGAATCTACGACTGAGACCGATTAGGTCCAGGGGGAAGCTACCAAAGATTAATGTGGATGAGATGGGGATGAGGATGCCTGGTGCCTTTCCACTGAGTGCGAAGCTGCAGGAGGAGCTAGAAGTCGAGTCCCCAATTACGAACACCGACCCACCAACGCCCGGGATCGGACCCGCAATGGTGGCTGCTGCTATACCGGCGTTGGCACATGCTGGGGGGATACGGGGGATGGCGTTGACAACGGCCGCCCTGACTGGTGGAATGGTAGAGGATGACAGGGCTGTTGATGTTGATGGTATGATTTTGCACGCTGCAAGTGGCAACTCGACGGATGATATGGCAGGTTCGACTACGAATACCGTTGGGAATGTGGATTCTGTGGCGTCGGCGAGTACTACGCCTACAAGACTTAAACCGAAACTTAAGACCAAGACGAAGGGACCACCGCCGGCTTTGGTTCTACGTGACTCCTATAACAGCATATCCACCTCTGCTCCACAGCCTTCTCACAACCAAAATGATACCCATGGTGATATCGCCGAAGACGAGCTCATACTTCCTCCCCGCCCGCCCTTTGCACAAACACACTCCACTTCCGGGTCGTTGGGCGTCACTGTACAAACACCCGTCAGCGCAACAAGCCCAACGTCAAGCATCCTCTCGTCATATTTCACCCCTGTAGGGGACACACCTATCACTTCACGTTTCATCGGGGCATACTATGGCTCTCCGGTGAGCTCTACGAACTCTACAGGCTCCGAGTTGGACCCGGAGGAGTCGAGTAGTGCCGTTGCGACCTTGACAGCCACAACGCCAACAGAACCGTCGAGCACGCCAGCAAACAGTTTCACCACATCCCCGGCTACGACACCCGAAATCAGTATTGCCGAAGTGACGAGACCTACGGGTGATCAACCGCAACCCATACCTGCTGCTGATCTCTATACCCGACTCGTGAAAGGATTGTCAGGGTCGAAAGGGTGTTCTCGACCTTTGGTGATTGATACCCGTGCGCCCGCCGCCCATGTTGCGTATCGGATACGTGGGAGTGTTAATATTGCGATTCCGTCACTCATTTTGAAGAGGTGTAGGAAGATAACGGCATCGGGCATTTTGCGTGGTGGAGATTCTGCGTCGAATTCGGGTTTAGGTCCGGGTTCGAGCACGAGCGCGCCGTTGACGGGAGGGAAAGGCGGGTTTCAGAATATGGAGTCGTTGAGGCAGTTTCTGGTTGGTGAGAAGGCAAAGGAGGGGTGGAGTCGCATGTTGGAGAGTTTGCATCGAAGTGAGGAGGTTGAGGATGGGGGTTTGATTTGGGATGGGGATGTGATTGTGTATGATGAGGAGATGGGGCAGGATGTTGCTGGGACCGCGTGGACGCTTATGGAGGTGTTGATGCCTCTGGTCGCTCGGCATGGAGGACGGGTGGATTATTTGGAAGGTGGGATTATGAAAGGTGTTAAGGATACGGAATTGGAGAAGTTGGTGGAGTTTGGGCCAATGGTGGGTACTGTGGAGGAGCCCTCCGTTGTTTCTGTGAGTCCCACTCTATTAGTGCGATGCAAAGTGGAATACTGACATGTGTGTTGTGTCATAGGGCGCGAAGAAGTCCGCCACAGGAGGCTTGTTCCAACTTGATACGAAGAAAAAGTTACCAGATATCGAGGCTTCATCGTCATTATCGTCTGCGTCTGCATCGTTATCTTCCAATCCTGCGAGTCCAGTTCCGCTTTCAATACCACGTTCGCCGATGTCAATTATACCCCCTTCTTTGGCCTCTGCGAATAATCCTTCGAATGATACCTCGAATTCAAATACCAGCAGTGATACCGCAACGACATTAACGTCAATACCGGTCCATGTGATATCTGAAGCATCTCACGCGATTGACTCCGCTCCTTCACCCCCTCCCTCTTCCATCACTTTTAGACACCCTAAGCTACCACAACCCGGTTCCTCGACGTGTGGTGGGCTAAGAGCTAAAAGACCCAGCGTCCCCAACCTCCGGAAGATAGATACCAGGTCTGCTGAACGCCTCAACCCCAACCTACCCAAACTATCCGTAAAAACCAAACCAGTGCGCTCTGCAACATTAACGATACCACCTCGGTTGACATTACCTGGTTCGAACAATGGAGGTTTACAACCACCAGCGAGTCCTTCACATTTGAATTTGGTGTATTCGAGCCATTCACCACCTGCAAGTGGGAGGTTTAATGGGAATTTTGGGGATGGTGGAAACGGAAGTTTTGGGCTAACGCCGTATTATACGCCACCGCATACGCCGGGGACGCCCAAGGCATTCTCGAGCTTTCAGAATTCTTTTGGTGGTCCTATGAGTGCGTATCCTTCTACCCACGGAGGATCGCATTCGCATTTCTTTGGGTATGGTTCGGGCTCGGGTTCCGGTTCAGGTGCGGGAGGATGGAATTCGGCGTTGGATAAGGATCGAGATCGGGATAGGGGATATCCACCCTCACCCTCAACAGCACGTCCGGATCCGCCATCCACGGAGTCTGAGTCGATGCCTATGTTTTCGATATCGACGATACTGCCAAACTTTTTGTATTTGGGTCCGGAGTTGACCGAGCCGGGGCATGTGGAGGAACTGAGGGAGTTGGGGGTGAAGAGGATATTGAATATCGCGGCGGAGTGTAATGAGGATGATCATGGATTGAAGTTGAAGGATAGGTTTGACAGATATGTGAAGATTCCGATGAGGGATACGGTTGAGGAGGAGAATGTCTTGAAGGGGGTTAGGGAGGTTTGTGAGATTCTTGGTGAGTGTTGCTGCCAGCTATGAGGAGGGAAGCCGAACTGATGTGTAAACTGCTGAACGTAGATGACGCGAGGCTACACTCTGCACCGACATATGTGCACTGTAAAGCTGGAAAGTCGAGATCGGTGACAGCGGTCATGGCGTATCTCATACATGCCAACCACTGGACGCTCTCGAGAGCATATGCTTTTGTCCTTGAACGACGCAAAGGCATTTCCCCTAACATTGGGTTTGTCTCTGAACTCATGAACTTCGAGGAACAAGAATTGGGAGGGAAGAGTATTGGTGTGCAATCCACCTCCATAGGTGGAGACAACGGAGAAGGTGGAAATGGGCCTGGGGAAGAAGTCACATTTGTAGGCATGGGCCTTCGTCGTGGCGGGCACGTTCGTGAATCCCTTCCTCCATTGGAATCGTTCTCGTCTGCAGCTGCCTTCAATGGTGACAATGCTGGCCCTGGAGGGGGGAACAGCGGAGGATTAGCATTGGGATTAGGGGGACCAATGAGTGCAGGTGGGATACAGTTGCAGCGAGTATTGGTGGGTGACCAAGCGCAAGAGATGGAGGTTAAGGATGCCAGTGGGAGGTATAGGCATGCGAGGAGGGCGCCGGTGGATGAGAACACGTTGCAACCACTTAGGAGGGTGAGTAAGGCTGGACTTGAGAGTTCGGTGTTTGAGGAACTGCCGGGAGGCGAGCGGGAGAAGGAGAAAGAAAAGGAGAGGGAGGCAAGTCAGAAGGTTTGAGAAGCAGTAGTGGGATGTTTCCGTGTTTATTGGGACTGGGGGTGATGGTTTTCATTCTTGGGTCCAGGTTGATTTTTCTTGGAGGTTTCTGGGAATCTCGCATTTCTTTCATATTCGGTTCTTTAATTATATATTTTCTTTTCTCTGTCTCCGACCCTCGACTCTGGTACCTTATTTATTTTTTCGTTTTGGCGTTTTTTTTTTCTTGGCTGTCACTCACTCCCTTGAATGCAAATCCGGGGACTGGGTTGCGGAAGGTTAATCAATCAAGTCAGGCGATCATCAATTATATACCCCACAATCGAGGCCAATTCAGTTATTCCTACGCCTACTCTCTTCTCTCACCACTCTTGCCCATATACCGCGAACAATGCCGGGACCAGGGAATCGCAACAAGAAGCCCAAAGCCACCAAACCGATTATTTCATCAGGCTCGAACGCGAGTTCGACCTCGGTCGCGTCAAATTTCATTGCTTTAAGCCTTGCCATGACCGACGCGGACGCGAAGGACGTGGACAATGTCGCTGCTGAGAACTGGACGTATGCGGTCGCGCGATTATGTGAGATTTGCCACTTGCCTGGTAAGTCGCCCTCTGCAGTTCTTTTGCATCCGTTTCTTTGTCGTGGATCGACATATCAAGGCTTCGAGTAGCCGACTTGTTGGGATTGATCGATACCGGCGCTTAACGCTTCGGATATCATGCGTCTGTCGCGGCGCTGGCGCCTTCTCACTCGCAACGTTGCCCTACAAGAGCTGTTGCTCACCTCTTTTCGATTATGTAGACCTCAACTCTAAGAGGGGCTTGAAGAAAGTGTACACGAGTTTTGGTACGTATTATAAGCGTCTTGAAGCCCTTCACGCACGATATGGCGAATACCCGAGGATTCGGGCCGGGATTGTTGGTATATATGCAACGACTCGTTGTTAAGGAACAAGTTATTTGAAAAAGGTGCGTTCTTTAGCCTGTATATGTGCGCATCGAAGCAATGAGATTTACGATTTGTACGCGTATTTTAGGATTCCTCAAGAAACTCATCCCGTTGTTAAACTCACCATCATGCCAGAAGGTGACTTTGCACGCACTGCGGACCGTGACGCGACATGGTGGTGTCCCTGTCCGCTTGGAAATTTCCAAGCACGCCATGGCGTTGATACGGATCTTGGGAAGCAACCCGTCAGATACAATCGCTGAAGTCACAGTCTCTGTTCTCTCACATACCCTTTCTATTGCCTTTGATGGAAAACTTGAAGCCGGGAAACTCAAACCCATGCACCCGGAGCTGCTCAAGTCACTGGATGTGACGAAGATTGTCAAAGCTACTACGCTAGCCGCTATCAAGCCATCTGCTTCACCTTCCTTGATTTTCCATGCCATAGAACTCCTTTGTGCTGCTTGTCTCCATGGTGCATACGCGTTCAAGGCGTACCCAGATGCGACAAAACTCCTCATTGCTGGATTGAGCAGCAAAGAGTGGGAGCGACGTTGCGCATGCCTCCAAGCTCTCATCCGCCTACACTCAGTCGAGGCTGCCCAAGATTGGGAAGCTTTGGATTCAACAAAGTTCATGACGGCTGCCCAAAGATTCCCAGGTCATATCGTCGATGAGCTGATGGATTATGGGATGACGCGCTACGACACATTCCTTACTGCCCTCTGTGCTCGCGAATTCCAAGGCGCGATGATCCAAATCATCTCGGACCGGGATTACTGCGCTCTTGGACTCAAAGTTGCGACGAATATCTTGCGAACGGAATACTCGATTACCGAAGGCTCCTTCCAGTTTCAGGATCCGAAGACGGGGAAGTGGGAAGTGGAGACACATCTACCGTTCAAAATGTGGTCGGACGCATTGCCACTCTGTTCCAAAGCGCTTCGGGAGAGGAGGAAGGCATCAGATTTGGACTATGCAGATATCCTTGACATCAAATATGCTATCTCGAAGCAGCGGTACAGCAAGGCCGTTTCCGTCGCGTTGAAGGCTATCGAGCGGAATCCGAACCAGGGGTACTGGTATTATGCGATTTCGATGGCTCAAGATCCGGTCAAGGGGTTGAAGGCGGCAAAGCAGGGAATGAAATGCTCGCAGCTGGCGCCTTTTGTTAAGTATCAGTTGATGCAACGCGCGGTTGACCATGCTGGCAACTTAGGTATTGAAATCTTGCAACAGATGCCGGACATCGGGGACCAGAAGTGGTATGAAGGCATTGTATTCTTGCATAGTGCCCTCGAAGATGCGAAGACATACATCGCGGAAGCGCCTCCGGACAACAGAAACATGAAAACTGTGCTGTATTGGTATATCTTGCTGATGGTGACAATCAATGATCTTAGCCCGGATCTGCGAGAGCTTGAAGTACGTCTCATTTTCGCTCGCCTCGCTGGGCTGACGTTTAAAGAGTGGCCCATAGCCTGCGAAGAAAAAACTCCAGATGGCAGACGAAATTATACACATTGTCGGTTCTCCTCCGCCTGCAACAAAGATGCGTCTCACGCAACAAACTGTCCTCAAGTACTACCAAGAATCCATAGAAATTTTTTCTTCGGTTATAGAACGCGCTGGCGCCGAATGTTCTGATGATTTTGCTTCTCCTACGTCGGAAGAGTCGGAAGACAAGATGGCCGCGTGGCTGGATAAGTTAGATTTGGAAGACACGACGCTGGATAGTACGGAAGTTTACATAGTAGGGGAAGAGAGCAAAGCTGGGGGTTTAGGGGTGAAACTTGTTGATATAGACGGAGAGAGATTGAGTCTCTACAGTTGTGCATGGTGTGGGAACCCGTCGGCTTCGCTGAGGAAATGTATGTCTCTTTCCCTTACCTTTGTGGAGATGAAGCTAAAGTCTTCGGTTATAGGCTCCGGATGTGAGAAGGTTAGATACGGTGATACCAGTTGTCAGAAGCTGGCATGGAAAAGTCATAAGAAAGTTTGCAGGGAAGCTTAATACGGTAAAATCTTCTTTCGCTGTCGACGCCCTTTTCGTTCGCCCTGCCTTCCTTCTGACCCAGTGGTTCCCCGTGATTTGTCGACGAGTAGCTCTATTTTTGCTCCTGTGCCTAATAGCAAGAGGATTTGCTAATATCGTTACTTATTGCCATCTGCACAATCATGGTTTTTCCCCATTGTGACTACGCTTTTATTGTTCAAGAGGTCCCAATGACAATGAGTTCGACGACGAAACAAACCGCTCAAAAGCAACATTAAATATAGAAGCATCAGATGACGTAATTATACTCTAATTTTGATACGTCGGTCCCTGATATCTATCTTTAGCAAGGCACTAGAACACCGTTCGCGCAATTGACCGAGTACAAGGCCTTAACGAATGTTGCACAATAACAAGAAACGTAATCACTCTTGCAATACTTCATGAACGTCGGGTCAGTACCTTTTCCGGTGTCACTCATGTTTGAAAATCACAAGCCTCATGTCTCACTGCTGTGCATCGAGTACTTCTATGTGGCGGCACCACTAGAAAAGGCAAGTGTCTGCATTACATTCGCTTCGCCTCAACGACGTTTCTCGTTCACCGAGGCACCACGGCCGCTCGGAGAAACGAGATATGCGCTGGTATTGCCCAGTGCCCCACGCACGTGATCATCTCCTTTTGATATCCCCTCCACGACCATGGCTTGTATCTATTATGATGTTACTTTTACCCTTTCAGTGGAAGATGGGAAAAGCTTCCACTATAATGAAGGTCATACTTGAATGTCACAAGTCCAACACTGATATTTGGAGTTGAGGGTGACACTGAAAAACTAGAGACGAAGTTGAGGCAGTTCGCGGCGACCAGAAGACTGAACTTTCGCACTAAATCTCATCAGGTCGCGCGTCAGAAGCGAACGTGAGTGAACGAGACCTTAGCAAGTTCACTGCCTCCTGAGGTTGGAACCCCAGCTTAGAGCACGAAGGTTAAGAGAAGATCCAGGCGGCGAAGATCATTGCTCCCTAGGATAGAGTCGGAATTTGGACGGGAGAGATGGAGCGAAGAGGGATGCTATGCGAAAATGGCCATGAGTGAAGCACTACTCAGTGATGACCCCTGTCCTGCGAGCCTGGTAGCAGGTGGAACAGGTTCTCTCTAGGGTGGAAGAATAAAGAATATGTATGAGCTTTTCGGCTTTGCACCCTTCCTTCGCTGCTTCGAGAAAAACCCGCACGTTTTATTCCCCTGGTGAAATCGGGTAAAATATGACGTATGAGATACCACCGACTGAGGTGGTGCCTTCGGTAGCCGGAAGGCGCTAGCTCTTCATTGTTTATTTGGAAATTACGGAAGCCTTTTCGGTTTATTAGGATTACGATTAGCCACGCGTGAGAATAGATATAATAACGTCACAGGGTCAGATTATGCGCCGAGCGCGATCTAGATTAATGATTGATGATACAGGTATAATCAAGGTATGATACAGGAACTCGTTGGGGCGCCGATGTTACATATGCCGCGAAGGACGGTTAATCGCTACAGAGCAGAGAATTAATAGATGATAGGGTAACACGAGTCTTTAGGGATTTGAGAGTGCTGATGGGGCCAGAGAAAAGGAGAAGAGAGGGGAACGCCTCAGAGTCAGGAAATTACGGAGGTTGTACTGTAGTCGGTTATTGGGTTGATAAATTGCCATTCCGTCGGCACATCTTGCATCAGGGTCCAGGGTTCGAGCGACTAGGCTATGACACAATCCGCTGCCACGAAGATGGCGATGTATGTTGAACCAGTAGGCGCACCATAGCGAGTATAGCTAGATGTAGACAACGGAGATTAGAGAAATAGTTACATGAGATGGGAGGGACGTTTTCTTTACCCCGGGAGCTGGGTACAGGAGGGGCACGGTTCCTCCGTGGCTGGAAGGTCATCACTGTAGTAGACAACGCATTCAAATGATCGAGCGTTCCGCGACCGAGGACATTGCTTGACGAGGCGAAGCCATTTTCCATGGTTTGGGCACCTGTGCGCAAGTACCGAGCACATAATTAGAGAATAAATATAAGAATATGAGGAGGATAGCGAAGCCGACAGTCGAAACGGAGGAACGAGTGTTCTGATGATCCATGAGTGGAAGATAATGTCATATAAATGCTAGGTCTCTCGAGCGCCTCGCTGTACGATACCTAGGGATTAAAGCTCCTGAAAGGGTGAGTTGCCTTCTCTCGGCCAAGCGGCTGTAGCTACCATTCTTGCTCAACAGCAAGTACTACATCTGGAATATGGTCGGACCCACAGCTCCTCAATCAACTGAGTCTCAGAATACACTTGTTCCAACCACCAGTTAGAAGTCACCGCCCGGAACCCAAGTCTTTTTTGGTTCGATCCTATTACTTAAAACAGAATCTGAAAGATGGTCTGTTGAAAATCATCACACTCTTAGAGTGATCATCGAGCCTCACTGTCGTACCTCAAGCAGGAATCATATCCCGGTGCTTGTAGGGGCCCGACCTCGACAGCGAGCCACCGACTGATGATCGGTTTTGCACTGGAAATCAACTATCCCTACACTGATATCCCGTTATAGGCAAAGCGGTTCAAGAGCGCCCAACCCATTGGCGCTAATCACGCCCTTCAACGACTTGCCAGATTGAAAGAATTAGAAATTCGTATGAAATCATGGTGGGTCAATGAGCAGATTTGGCAATTTCGGGCATCAAAAACGACGGCTAGCAGCAGCAAGGAAACATTCTTGGCAAGCGTTAGCCTTATCATCGCAAAGGAGCGTTATCCCCCAGCTGATTCTCTGCTTCCATGCAGGAGACTTCACGCGTATACGGTCAAACTCATATATTTAGTCGTTTAAACAATATATTCTTCATTCCTGTGTCTCATTCTTATGGTCCCCGCATTTGACACACCAGGAACATCGCCGCGACTGAGCACAGTCCATCACAATGACAGGCCCATCAGCCGTGAATCACGCTCAAAGCAGACCAAAGACCTCCGTTGGCGGCAGTATCCTTAAGTGGCATTCGTACAGAGTTCTTCAGGGAATTTGCCAACATCGCTTTAGAGAGCCACCTGCATCAAATACTCGGTTACTTTTGTCTTTACCTGAGGTTGCAACTTTTGGAGACCGAATAAATCGCGCCAGGGTTACCATCCCCCATGACGGAAGCTTCCTGTTCCACTTGGTTTGTCCGGGTGATGGTAGCGATTGAATCCCAGGCGTCGCAGGCAATTCCAACTCTACCTCACTGTACACTAGTGGAATGACGCCGCTGCAACAGTAGCCTGTGTATTGGACTTGGACTGCCGCAGTCGAGGGATCTCGTCCTGGGAGACAATTTTGGGCGTCACTAGAAACTAGAGGCGCTATCTGTAGATCAAATAACCCGGCATTTAGTGTCTCAGCAGTTTGATCCAAGTACGTCATGCTATCCTACCCGGTCGGAAATGGTGAACTGGGTGATTCCATGAGGGTAGCGACCAACAGATAATGTCACCAGTCGCGTGTATTGAAAATGTTTGGACATTAATGGTGATAGAGAGAGGTCGGAGACCATATTATTGGTTGGGCCTAAAATCCTCCCCCACTAAGACTTTCCGAACAAGTGCAATCATCATTGGCCTGGGTCGTTACGGCCGTGGGCAACTCAACCATGTCTATTCTAAATAATCACACTTAATCGAGGTGTCACCTCCTTCGGCATCGCGGATATGATGTTCCTCATGAAGCCGGTGCGAGGCTGTTCTTCTCCATCGGCCCGGATTCTGCCGGCTCATTTTGAAGTGAAAGCACAGAAAGGATAGGAGGTCCCTGAGGTACAGAGTCTCCATTGCATCGGTCTGATGCACAAGCAATCCAAATACTCCGGCGTCGATGTTCTAAATTTGTCTTGGAAACGGCTCTGATGTCCTTTTTGGGTACACAGCTCTGGGGCAGACACATAGCATAATGCATGGTTATCGACGGGACCGCTGCTGACCGTTGTACTCACATGCTTGAGCCGAGATCGGGAGAGGATTGGAATGCACGTGTAAACCACGTTTTGCAACTAGACGGTAAGAAAGCTCACGAGATGGGCTTGAAATAAACCAATTCCCAAAATAGGTCTTGCAGCCGTTAATGAAGCGATGATGGGATCGTCGGACATTTGGTGGGGCTTGCTACGCTTTTACAGATATGATGGTGATGTAAGTATGATTGAACTCCTAGTGCATGCTTTCTGGACGGATCACTTCGATGTGACGATTTCGCACCATCCATAGCAACTGATTTAGGGCAATGGTATCTTGGTTTGGACCATAAGCTGGTGGGGCTCCTGTAATCAGCGCTTCAATGGAGCGGGTGTTTCGTCGAAGAATCTGCAATTTGCACTACCGTTTCTGGGCTGACTCACCTTTCCTAATACATGAGCGTGGATCGAGTGAATTCAGCGGCGTTCTGGTATAATAGAGACTCGTATAGCCATTTCGGCTAGAGTCAAACCCCTCCAGGTTCCATTAAGTCTTTTTTTTTTTTCCAATTTATGGTCTTTTCATGTTCTATGTAAGACCTTCGGGCCCTTGTACTCTAATCTACGCCCTATCTACTTTCTTTGGAGGTTCCATTAAGTCACAGTTTTACAGGCCGTAAATAATGGAGTCCTTCAAGTCTGGAGTTTTCCTCTGATCACTCAATAATCTGAACAATCATGATACAGATCTGGTGATTGAACGTAACAGGTGATGCTGATGGTTGATATCGAGACAGTTATACTGGATGATCAGTTTGTGTCATCTCGGAGAGATCATCCTTAGAATGTCATCCGAGAAGACCGACTGGCAACACTGCAGTTGAAGTTCCCTCGCACAAGACCGGCTCGGTCAACAGTGCATTGGGACTTGAACATGACGTGGTTTTCGCTGAATCACACAAGGCCCTGCGTTCAAGATGGCACAGCAGTATTTAGTGTTGCTATTTGAAAGGTGATGGCATGGCAAGCTCCGGCCGCTGACTTTGAAAGGTGCTTAGATATGTTGGTCACGTTTCTCCACATTTGTGGCACTTTGCCCAGGACATGGGGCTAGTCTTCGTTAACTGTCTCCTTTGAAGTGCCCGCTCCAGTAGCTTCTTACGTCCGGGATTTTCTACAGCCACGACTTCGACACTGTACAGCTTAAATTTATATATATAAACCCAACGACAAAGACATCTGAAACCAGGAACTGCTCATTCTGAGCTCCAGTTGCGCCTCGGTTCGATCAGCCCTAGCACATCTCGTCCATGAACACCCTCTCTGCAATTTGGAGAAGAAAAAAGACCCCATGCAGATCTGAACAAATGGAGAAGGAACTCAACCCAAAGTTATCGCATTGGTCGTCTCCAGCTGTGCCAAACAGCGGATGGTGCTCGTCAAACTTCATGCTCGGTGCAGGCATGGTCTTGATCCAGCGATCAACACGGAAGATCGTAGTTGTACATGAGTCATCGAGGGGATACTGGTTCTTTCCTAGAGGTCGGAAAGATCTAGGCGAGACCCTCGAAGCAGCGGCACTTAGAGAAGCTTATGAGGAGGTGAGTCGCTCCGTTGATGGTGGCTTAGTGTACCTCATTAAAACGTTGCCTTTCGCTTAGAGTGGTTATCGTGCGGAATTTATGCCGATTTATAACCCCAGCCGTGCACCGGCTCCTCCGGGGAAAGAAGATATGTATATGGAACCCAATACGGAACCGATCTACATTACTATAACAGCCTGGAAGGAAAAGGGGCTACATCGTATGCAAGGGCCTGAAGCAAACCTGGGATACGAATACCTCACTTCATGGTACATCGGTCAGGTTCCGGATGATGCGGTAGGTTCATTTGTGTGGGACATTTCGCTTCTTAACTCTTCTGGGGTAGATACCCGATAAAGGAACTGGAATGGCTGACGAAGAGAATTATATCAGCCATTTATTGACCTATGAAGAAGCCATGAAGAGGTTGTGGGGCTCGGAACGGGACGTTTTATATTACGCATGGAGGATATTTTTGCGCACTATGGAAATCGAGAATGCCTTAGCCAAAAAAGCAGCGGCTAAGAAGGAGGGGGAAGAACAAACAGGAGGTGCGACGTGACATCAGAGAATGAACGAACCTAGTTTTTTTATGGTCAGCCCAGATTCGAACATTTCCCGGATAAATCAAGAGACCAATAGTCTTGGTGTTTATGAAACTGCCACAGCTTCCGTAGAGTAAAGTGGGAAAAGTTCCCCATCGCCTCAGAAGAATGGTGGATGGTATAGAGCACTGAATGGGGTGCTTGTTCCTCAGATATGTGTAGGAGGATTCGCTAGCACAATTCCATGGTGCCTGATGAATTCATTATAACATTGTCTTGACTGGGGGCGGTGATGATCAAAAGTTTGGTCCCGAGGATGTAGGTAAATAACACGGTCAGGAGCCGGTGGATGATTTGATTCCGAAACCAGCTGGTTCAGACGGCCTTGTTCTTGCTCTGTTCGCGCGCGCCTGCTGTATTCTTTCACCATCTTCGCGTAGGATATTGGAAAGGAACCTCGTCAGCTCTCACAACACCCATTGTCTCTGGCAATTCATCCCTCTACCGATATCCCCTCCTTAATCATTCAACCATGAGTCTTTCGACATTAACCCGGATGAGGAAACGCGTACTTTCGAAGCCGGATGAACCAGCAACCGAAGACTCGAGAAGGAAACGGCCAAGGATATCTTCATCCTCCTCTGATTTACGCCGCTCAATTTTAGGAGATTCTCTCAGCACATCAGTACGTTTCATTTAACAGGCATCACTAATTCACCGCCCCTCTTATACTTGCTGGTCTTCTATTTAGTCTGAGGGTCCCCGGCGATCGAGTTCGTTTTCTTATGGCGATGATACAGAGCGCAGCATTCATCTCCCACGGACAATCAGTAGTACTGCCATATTCAGTCGACCCCCCTCGCCAAGCCGCGCTTCAAGTCCTATGGTATTTGGTGAACGTGGCTCGGCGTATATCGATGAAGGCGGTCTAGCGCTCATGCGCAGTGTTTCAGTGTCGTCGATACGCTCAATCACCCCGCCAGTACACCCGACGTTCCCGGACATCTCGGCCAAATACCATTTGAGGAATACCAAGATCACGATTGACTACAGCGTTCCGACGAGTGCTGTGTCGACACCTACGGGTTCAGGGGATGCAGATAATATTACGCCACATTTACTGAGCTGTTCGTCGGCAAATGTGTTGTTCTTCAGCCGAGGCAATCGGGTGCATTTCAAAAATTTAGCAAGCGGAAGTGGTGCGGAGGAGATCGGGCAGTTGTGTAAGCTTCAGGAGGATAGGGGTGATTTGAGGGTGATCGAGTGTGCAGGAAGTGATATGCCTCATATTGTGGCGTTGGGGACTACCAAAGGGTTCGTACAGATATGGGACGTGAAGGCAAAGAAGATGGCGATGAGTTGGAGCACCAAGGGCGTGTCGATTATGAGGTGGAACGGTCCCGTGTTGACTGTCGGCGGCCTTAAAGGGACCATTCGGCATTATGATACACGAGTGGAACCAAAGTCAAAAATGAAAGATCAGGCCCCGAAATTGACGAGACATCAGGCAAGAATTACGAGTCTGGCGTGGAATGTCAACGGGAAAGTGCTAGCGAGTGGAGACGAGTCCGGAACAGTATATTGCTGGGAACAAGGGAAAAAAGTGCCGTTGGACGTTGGAGAGTTTGTGCAAAGGAGGAAGAAAATGCAACACGCTAGCGCGGTTTCGGTATGTGATTCCGGAGATTTAACAACCCGGGTGCTGACGCATACACAGGCAGTAGCTTGGTGTCCATGGCATCCAAAGCTTCTTGCTTCAGGCGATTGCAAGGGCATACTACGCTTATGGAACGTAGAGCCCAGCAGTCCAAGTTCTGATGCACTGGCGCCAGGCACCCTGGATCTCGGCGCCTCCATCACGAGCTTGCATTTCTCTCCCCATGTGAAGGAGCTTGTAACGACTCATGGTGCGGCTGTAACGGACCCACCGCAGTTAGATGGTCCACCCCGCCCAAAATGTTCATTGGCGAACTCCGTCGCTGTGTACTCATTCCCCTCTCTGCGCCACATTAACACAGTTTCCATCACGGATAAGCCTAACAGAGACTGTGTGCTAAGTGCACAGGGTACCAAAATCATTCTGGAGATCCCGGAAGAAAATAAGCTCGGGATTTGTGATGTGTGGTCGAAACGGAAGGAGCTCAAAAGGCACTCCAGTTTCCTAGATTCGGTTATACGATGATGACGATTTTTTACGACTTTATGGCTTGGATTAACGACTTTGGATACGATGTCTACAGCACTCCAACATGAACACGCGTACACTACAGCATAGTTCAAAATGTTTTTGTACCTTTCACTTGTTCTTAGTTCTCCAAAAATGGCATTGAAATCACGATCACGTGTACTGCATCGGAACGCGCCATCCGCCTGTGGACCCTGGTATGCCCCTGATAACACAGACACAGTTGGTTAGCTGTCCACAGCTTGGACCGAATTCCTTTGTTAAAAATCGGGCAAACGACTAGAACTTGAAGAGAAAACCAGTTCCGGTCAGACAACCACGAAAAAAGCATGGCCTCGTGAGTAGAAGGCCTTTACCTCTTAGTTGAATCCCACTCATCTGTCACAGAACCCCGAACCCAGGTGGTGACTGTGGCGGCTTTCGAACGCCCTTCCCAACAATATCAAGGAAGCGACTGAGGTCCTATGCCTCAGTAACAAACTTCCAGTCGCACAAACGGCAAAGACCATCCATGACATCTTTCGATTTTGATAAAGAGAATGAGGGGCCTTCGACGAGCGCTCTTTCGCAAACTGATTCCCCGGTACGATTTCTCTCTCCTCTTTCAATTTGACTTGGCAGCCTGACTTGCTTTGGTTTTGTAGCTCGACAGATTTATACCCAAGAGACCCAAAATGAATCTCCCTCTCCAAATCACGCCTCGGACCAAGCGCATAAGCAAGGAATTCGGTCTCCTTGACGACCGCATCCTAAATTTCAAAGACGAAAATACCAATCTTTCGAATATTCAAGCATCTTCAAGTATCACTACGACGAATGATGTAGATACCCTCCACCTCTTGCGGAAAAGCGCATCGTCCCTCTTTGCAGTGGCCCCACCTGCTAAACCGACGTCCGTGACCGAGAACCTACTGAAGAAACGGCAATGTCTGGTCGTCCTCGACTCTCCAAACATTCAACCCCACTTCGATGCATATCCGATTTCTTGGTCAAAGCAGAATTTAATTGCCGTGTCGTGCGGGAGGGATGTATATTATCAAAATCTGAATACTAAAGCCGTGGCACATTTGTGTCGGAGTCAAGTGTCGAGGAGCCCAATTTGGGTCATCGAATGGGCTGGGAAGAAGCGGGAGACGTACCTTGCGTCCGGGATGGAGGATGGGTATTTGCAAATTTGGGATGCGACGAGATCTGTGACGGAGAACAATAATGGGGTGATTCCAAGGTCTGCAGGGAATCTGGTGCAAACGTATCAGATTGCGGAGGAGACGAGAGTGACTGCTTGTGCATGGGCGGAGGATGGGGATATACTTGCTGTGGGAGCGAAGGATAAGAAAGTGTCGATTTTGGATGTGAGGGTGGAGCATGTTGTTGGCATAGTTGGGTCGCACAAGGACAGAGTGCTCGGCATGAGCTGGAGTGCGGATGGTACTTTCTTGGCAAGTTCTGACTATGGAGGGAATGTGTACATTTGGGACAGGAGGGCAGGGAAGACGCTAGCAGAATTCGGAGGCCCTCATAGCTCAAGAATGGTGCACAAAGCACCAGTCAAGGTGGGTTTCTTCTGCTCGTGTGGGTTCGTCACCATATTCATCGAGTCATTATTAGGCTTTGGCGTGGTGTTCGTGGAAACCTGATTTATTGGCTACTGGATCATACTCTCCGGAAGGAAAGATTAGGATATGGAGTACATCCACGATTTCATCGCACTCGCCGGAACCAGTACAAACTATCCCGCTCAACACTACTGTCTACTCTCTACAGTGGTCGCCGCATTGCAAGGAGCTCTTGAGCACACATGGTGCATCCTTCTCCCCTATTCTCTCTCGCCACTCATCATCAAACCGAAACAATGGAAATTCAGGATCATCCTCGACGGACACAAACCCGCAAGTGAAAGCCGTACTGTCGCCTCTGGCGAACTCAATCACTGTCCATGACTATCCATCTGGAAAACGCCTGATGTCGTTATCTAACGCACACTCGAGCGTCGTCTCGCATAGCTGTTTGGGTCCGGATGGGGAGAACGTATTTACGGTATCCCCTACGGAGGAAACAATCAAGATGTGGCAGGTTTGGGGAAAACGTCCGAAGCCGTCGAGAGAAAGAAGTGCTTTTGATAGACACCTCATCCGTTGACTGGAATGGTATAATCATCTTGTACCGATCCCGAAGGGGGAGGGGCGCGATCAGAATGCTGTGCTTGGTCGTCTGTGCTTTGGTTACAGAAGAAGCCGGCGACTTAGGATTGGCGCAGTTGCGAGCATACTGTATGTCATTGTGGGTCCACTGAGGATTATATTCGGGTTTGAGGGCAGCTCATAGCTGTTAATTGGTGTGGTGTATTTTGGAGTCCATTATCTTGTGCATTAGTTTATATTTCTCGTATAATATTGTACATTGTCGAGAGAGCTAGCTTTGTGATAATTTATGTGTCTGAAATATCAGACAGCTTATTCCCACGGTCAGACTTAATGATGTAAAGCGTTCTCATCCTCCACTCGCCAAGCTCTCGCCTTCCCCGTTACCTCCCCAGCGTCCCCTCTACCTAGGAATAACTCGTCTGTCCACTTATCTCACAATGGCTCCAGGACGTGAGCCCTGTTGTGCTTACTGTGGGATCTCCAACCTGACCTACCCTTGAAATTGCAGAACCTAAGGAGGAACCAAAACCACAACCAATAGGCTATATGCCCATGGTCGTATTGTTCACAACATGCATGCTTTGCGCGTTATTTCTCTTGTGGCGGCGAGCGGACAGCCTTCGACGAGTCGTAGGCCACCAGTAAGTACCCATCGTCTTCGTACCTTGTCATTTCCTAAACTCGATTTGCCTGGGAAAGGTTGAAAACAATCACCCGGAGCGAAGGTGGAATTAGATTGAGCGAGGACGACGGCCCACCTGCGAGAGAATTTCTGGAAGACGATTATGATGATGACAATGAGGCCTTGCCAGGAGATAATTCGGACGATGAACCTCTCGCCCATCATGTACAGCAAGGGGCACGGACGATGGGCGTAGCTTCTACAGGGGCCGTAGACGATACGCATGGTGGTGCGACGCAAGGACATTCGGGATAAGTGTTAGGGTGTAGTGAGTATTTCCTTCTTCTCCTCTGGAGTCCGTCCGAAAACCATGTAGTCTCAGGTTCCGTGGACATATGGACACTATATGCTATTTCACCGGCATTGTATATTAGCCCCGCAATTTGATACTTATTCAGCTCTCTTGCCCAAATACAGACCGACACACGCGCAGGATGCCGCCTGGACTAATTGCGTGAGGAGGGCACCTGCATAAGGAGGGCTTTGTGCTTAACTCGGATGTTTGGATCAGCTGCATCAGGTTGGCTGATAGAAGCATATTGCAACAGAAAACACCCCGAGAATGGATCCTTCTTCTCACTATCAAGTTATCGGGTAGTCCTCGTTCGCCCCCCTTTGGCCGCGTGTTCTCGCGCCGGAATTTCTCCTTACATCTTGGGGCAACAAACATAGGTCACTTCGGTTTTCACGTTTCTTGGAATCTTCATTTTGCGGAGTTTCCGATGATATAAAAATGGGAGACTGGAAGCGGAACTTTGAGCTGAAGCAAGATGGTGCTGCAGAGCGCTAAGCTTTTTCTTCTTCTTTCCGCCTTCTTCGCGAGCTTCTGGGGTAGAGCATATGCTGTGATTGGTGCACCCTCCTGTGTTACCTTCCAGTCCGCTGCGAACACCTTCCCGATAGTTAGCCAGAAACGGGCCGCACCCATCTTCGTTTCTCCCGACGATTGGCCTGGCGTTCAACGTGCTGCTGGAGACTTCGTGGCCGATATCGAAAGGGTTACTGGTGTTCGACCTACACTTGCCAACTTCACTCTCTCTTCCAATTCTTCTGGACCCAGAGGTTCTCTGCCGATCTTCGTCGGAACTCTGGGACGTTCTGCCTTGATCGATTCTATTGTCAACTCTACTGGCCTCGACGTTTCGGGCGTTCGCGGACAATGGGAGGCTTTTGTGTCTAAGGAGGTCAAGAACCCTGTACCTGGCGTGGATAGAGGATATGTTATCGTCGGAGCGGACAAGCGAGGGACTATCTATGCTCTCTATGAACATTCTGAACAATTCGGTGAGCTTTCCCCTCATTCTCCTCTGCCCATATGCCCTCCCAAACATACCCTGGATATCTGGAACCGCATTAACGTCACATACTGATACCGAACACCAATCTAGGCGTATCACCGTGGTATTGGTAAGTGTGGACGCTATATTTAACCCTTTCGTTTCTCTTATGACCTATGATCTCGTACTGACGGTCCGCTCGCGTGATCTAGGTGGGCCGATGTTCCCACTACTAAACATGCGGAGTTGTTTGTGACGTCTGAGGGGTGTGCTCATGGAACTCCAACGGTCAAGTATAGAGGCATATTTTTGAACGATGAGCAGCCTTGCTTGCAGAACTGGGCCATGGCGAAGTTTACAAATGGAACGGGATCGCCACATTTGAACTCGCCCTTCAATCATAAGTTCTACGCCAATCTGTAAGTTGCACCCCCCATCGCTTTCTGAAAATGAATTGACGTTGGTAGGTTTGAGTTATTGTTGCGTCTGAAGGCAAACTACCTCTGGCCTGCCATGTGGGGAAGGTCGGTGTCCTTTCTGGAGCTTGCTACATTATGAAGCTAAATTTATCGCTCTCCATTTCCTCGGAATTACCAGCGCGTTCGGCATGGATGATCCCCTTAACCAATTCTTCGCAGACATGTACGGTATCGTTATGGGCACAAGGTAAAAGCTTTCTCCGATGAAAATGGAGATTTGGAATGGCTGACCACGCTGTGTCAGTCACCAAGAACCAATGATGAGGTCAACGCCAAACGAGTTCACAATTGTTGGTAAAGGCAACTGGGACTACGTTAACAACAAGGAAAATATCTACAACTATTGGTTGGATGGTGTCCGCCGTGCACGACCATATGAGTCGGTTTACACTTTGGGTATGCGTGGATTTGGCGACTGTGAGTGACCTCCCTTTGCTCGGTGCACATTCCAAGGCTAACAGGCGGCTCTCTCCTTAAGTGCCCTTATCGGAGACTACGAACATAAAACTCTTGGAATCAGTCATTGAAGATCAGACGACAATTCTGAAGACCGTTTACGGCTCAGATACTGATGTGGCGAATATTCCCCAGATCTGGACTCTCTGTGCGTTTCGATCATCAATCTCTTTCCCCAAACCCTTGATGAATCTCGGCTACAGATCAAGAAGTGGAAGGATACTATGATGACGGTATGCGAGTGCCGGACTACGTGACCTTGCTCTGGGCGGATGATCTATTCGGCAACATCCGAAGGTTCCCTTTGGTTTCCGAGAGGAATAGGACCGGTGGCGCCGGTGTCTACTATCATGTAAGTGAGCTTTTTATCCTGAAACCCTGTCGATAGAGTTGACAAGTGACAGGTGGACTTGGTCGCCGACCCGAGAGATTATAAATGGATCACTGTAGGTCCTCATAGCTACGTCAGTATTCAGAAGAAGCTAATCATTGAACGTCAGTCCAGTCAAATTGAGAAGGTTCCCTAATTTCATGAACTAACGGAGAATTCCGTTAATTGATGGTATTCATCTAGATCTACGAGCAAATGTCAATTGCCGTCGACCATGTCGCGACGCGTCTTTGGGTCCTTAACGTCGGTGATTTGAAGCCTTACGAACGTGAAACCGAGTTCTTTCTCACCTATGGTTGGAACTCGAGTCGATGGAATCCCGATAACCTCGACACTTTCGTATCGGGATGGGCTCAGAGGGAGTTTGATATCAATTCCCAACAGGCGAATCTTGTCGCGGAGATTGTCGGCAATTTGACCAGGTTCAACGCCAGGAGGAAGCCGGAGATGTGGAACTCGACGACATTCAGTTTGACTAACTACAGAGAGTGAGTTTCTTGCTCTTTCTCACTCACATCTCAGAGTATGAATGACTTTGATCGGGATTCGCAGGGCTGAGAGGTGGCTCCAAGAGTGGGATACTTTGGAGAAGGCTTCCACTAACATCTACTCTGCTTTGCCAAAGGACACAAAACCTGCGTTCTTCCAACTGGTTCATCACCCGGTCTCTGCCAGTGCGAACGTTGCTCGTTTGGTGAGTGTTCTAATCAGTGGTCGAGTCGTTTCGCTAATGGCTTTGTTTACTATTAGCTCGTGACCGTTGGAATGAACAACCTGCGTTCCTCCCAGGCCTTCGTAAGTAATATTACTGATGAAATTCTTACCTTGCTGATTTCCGTTATAGCTTAGCACAAACGCCCTCGCTGACAAGGCCGAGGAGTTGTTCGAACATGACTGGGACTTCGAGAATGCATACCATACTATGCTTGGCGGTAGGTGTTGCTTCTTTGCTTTAGCTGACCTCCACTAAGCTGGTGCTCCATAGGTAAATGGGTTCAGTAAGTTATTCTCTGACCGCGAATACTTGGCGCTGACCTCGTGGTAGCATGATGGATCAGACTCGTAAGGGTATTATACCCCTTCACGCTAATGCCAACTAACCGGAAGGGATTCTTAGATCTCGGCTACTACTATTGGCAGCAACCGATGACCAATTCGTATGCCCTCCTCTCTTATTCCATTTGTACCTAGCTCATTATAATCCGCTCTAGTTTGTCTGCTGTTAACCGTGTTCAGAAGCGCAAACAAGCTTTGGCTGGTTTCATACGCATCGCACCTGAAGGCACACGTGGTGCTTGGTATGAAGCCCTGTAATCTCACACCCTACATCGTACTTACTCTGTGACAGGCCCGGAGACAATCCATCCCAATGTGACCTAGGCTACAATTGTCCACCACCAAGCGTCACTCTTGATTCCTTCTCTGTCCTCCCCAACCGTTTCGTTGATGTTGGCGCCGGTGGCCCTGCTCCGTTTACCTTTAAAGTTTCTAGCAACGCTTCCTGGCTTCAGATCTCGCCCTCGTCCGGTTCCATCTCGCCCAACGATCCTGAGAAGAGGGTCTTCTTCAGCGTCAAGGACTGGTCTGGCCTCAGCAACGGCATGAACACCGCTCAAATTACTTTCACTGGCGCTGCCAAGGACCAACCCCAAATGTCTGTTACTGTCTTCTTCAACGCTATCAAGGCGGCAGTTGCCGCTGATTTCCATGGTATAGCTTAACCATTACCGGCATTCTTAAAGCATCGAGCTAATGAAAACATAGGCTTTGTTGAGGGCGATGGTGTCGTCTCGATCGAGGCCGCTCATGCTACCCGCAATTCGACCGTCAATGGTATTACCTGGAAGAACTTGTCAGGCTATGGAAAGACCCTGTCTGGCGTTACGCCCTGGCCCCGTACTGATGAATCCTTCGAAGTTGGAGCAGGACCCACTCTGTACGTGGATTATCATCCCTTTTAGAACTCTTATACAACTGCTATTTCTCAGGGAATACGACTTTTTCAACTTCAACACTATTCAAGAGTCCGGCAACGTCACTGTGACAGTCTTGGTTTCGCCTTCGTTCAACGCGAACGGACCAGACAGACCAGTGACCGTTGCTATTGGTTTGGACTCCCAAACACCCGTCGTTCACCAACCAATGCCAGATTCCCTTCCTGGAAAAAATCCCGCAGCTTGGTCTGGCTATGACGGATTCGTAGCTAACGCAATCATACCCGTTGTCACAAATTTCACAGGCGTGTCTCCTGGAAAGCACACTTTCAAGGTATTGTCCGAATGCTTCCTATACGTAGATAAAGGCTAAACGGGGCGTCCAGATTATGATGACTGAGCCAACTGTGGTTGTGCAGAAGATCATGATTGGTGAGTTAGGTCTTTTCTCCGCATGGGGACTTGAGTTCTGATGCCGGTCTTTAATTAGATATGGGAGGGCTACAACCTAGCTATTTGGGTCCACCCGAGAGCCTTCGTGTTTGACGTGCACATGTTATTCCCCTAAATCGTGCCATTCTCTGTTATTCGAGAACTATTTTTTGATTTCTCGATTTTGATGCGCCTAAGCTGCAAGTTCTGGTCGGTGCGTCCTAAATGCCGTGGAGCGCGACTCCACTGAAACACTGCGGCATTCTTTCCAACTAACTGCTACGGGCTTATCGGATTCTTCTAGCTGGTCTAATTCGACTTCGTTCGTGTCCAGAGGACCTTCCCTTGTAGAGTCGCTAATAGGTTCAATGGACCAGGGACCTGCGGCATGGTGGCGAGCGGGTTCTCAGAGAAGCTGAAAACAGCACCATGGCACTAAAATGACAGAAATATCGTTTTTGGCCAAGGCCACAGCGCTGAGTCTTCTACAAAAACCCCAATTATTCGGTGTCATCACCGAGAAATTGTTTCAAGTGCTTTATCCCGGTAAGTGCAGTTTTAGTTCGAACGATGCCGATGAATGGCCATCTCAATGCCTCCACAGTTACAGAATGTAGTGGAGAGGAAGAACGCTCATGAATGGTATAAATGCACGCCCTTCCGGTCCCTCCAAGCAGCTCACTGCACTACTCATATCATGAAGTTGACCGCTTGTTCTATCATCCTTGCCAGTGCTCTCGGTGCCTTCGCCGAGACCCACACGGTCCATTTCAACAACAAGTATGGAATATGTACTTTCTTTGTTTGAACAGATTTGCTGACTCTCGACCTGGGTTCCAATAGGTGTGGTTCTGGGACTGTGAGTCACCCAACTAACAAGTTTTTGTTTGTGAAAACGTGATTGACTGAAAATTTGGGTAGCCCATGCTCATCCAAGGCCCAAACGTTCTGTCCCGTGGTCAGGACTACACTGCCAATGGTCCGCTCAAGGCTGCCATTGCGTAAGTATTAAACACCCCAGGCATCGTATCTCACTGATTATGTGGTTCTTAGTTATTTGAATAATGGTAAGCAGCACGGCCTCCATTCTCCCGCAGTAACCATGGGTCATGACTTGAAATTCATAGGAAAATGCGGATTCAATGGCGATGGTTGCACTCTCGTGGAGCTTACCCTCGTCAACCCCACCACCCCTGGAAGTGGCTCTAGCGCTGACATCTCTTTGATTCCACCGTGAGCGCCAAGCCAACTCTAATGCTCGCGGTTCCTGATCATTATTGTCACACTTTTAGCCTCGCATTTTCTCAGCCCGCTAGCTTCAGGTATGATACGAATGGAATTCATCAGCGATCGGCAAAATAACTCCATTGAATTTCACAACAGATTCACCAACGGCTGCAGTTCTGGTGCAAGCTGTGAGTCGTGTTCGGTCGGGGCCGCCAGATGACGAGATTCACGCCCTGTAACAGGCAATAACGCTAACTGCCCGAATGCATTCCGCAAGCCCGACGATACTCAAGTACAAGTGGCTTGTCAGGCACCTAATGTAAGAACTAGCCATGAACTCTTGGAGAAAGTTGATCTTCAGCTCTCAATAGGCCGGCTTGGAAATTACTTTCTGCTGAATTTGCACTTTGCATGTCGTTACCTAGTTTCTACGAACTGGTGTTAATTCACTCAGACTCAGAGAGACGGCCCGGGGCTCTCAGGTTGTACATAGTGAGCCTTGGTTGAAATGTTATTCCTGAATACGTCCGACGATCACTGGTCAAATGAGAGCAAACAAAGCCTTGATCCATCTCCCATGTAATCAGCGTTTATCACCGCATTCCAATTGTGACGACTGTTGCAACGTTGGGCGTTTACTCTTAACATCATTACATTCTGCAAGAAGCACTCCAATACTACTTATATACCCATTCTTTCTCACCAACAACGTTCACCAGACCAAGTTTCTCGTTCCCGGCGCCTTCGGCTTCTAGATGATCAAACACCGGCGCGCCACTTCTGGGTTCCCCACATTGCTGCAACCTATTCTCCCCTTACAGGACCCGCAGATTGATATTCCGCTGTCCCTATGTATAACATTCTGGAGATGCCGTCCGGGGGTTTCCTCGGACTGTGGGTGTCTGGAGATACGGGGAAGAGCCAATTTCATAACTCGCAGATGGGTGAACGATTCACTCCCACATCGTATTCTAGAAGGCGGGTATTTTTGTGGTCCTTCCGAAATTTAGCCACTCCAGGTCACAAGGTCCCCCCATTGTGCCTAGTGGCTTGAGGAACATTGGTGTAATATGGGGAACACCTACAAAAATACGGCGTCCCACAAGTCCAAGTTTTCGACCGACCCGCGCGTTTTTCGCCCCAAATGACCCGGTTCTTGCTCGTGTTAGGCCTTTGTGCCTTGCTCGACCAGGCCATTGCTATCGGGCAGTCGACCTGTGTCGCGTTTCAAGCCTCTAACTCAAGGTTCCCCGTCGTCGCGAAACGCAAAGCTGCTCCCGTTCTTGTCGCTTCCGATGATTGGCCTGGCGTGCAGCGTGCAGCCTCTGACTTTGTAGCAGACATTCAGCGAGTCACTGGCGCTAAGGCTACCTTGACGAACGTGACTTCGTCGACTACGAACGTTGGCAAAGACTCTCCCATCATTGTCGGGACTCTTGGCAAGTCTTCCCTCGTCGACAACGTCGTCAACGCTACTGGGCTCGATGTTTCGTCTATCCGTGGGCAGTGGGAAGCGTTCATCTCCCGTGAAGTCCAGAATCCTCTTCCTGGAGTCTCGAAAGCATATGTCATCATTGGAGCGGATAAACGTGGAACGATTTATGGATTGTATGATCACTCTGAACAATTCGGTATGCGGTTGTTGTCCTCGTTCGATACGTTTCTCTGATAAGTCCCTAAAAATAGGTGTTTCTCCTTGGTACTGGTGCGTCACGGTTCTTTAATTAGAAAAACACGGTTTTTTATTAGTTCTATAGGTGGGCTGATGTTCCGACAACTCGACACTCCGAACTCTATGTTGAGCCTACGGGATGCTCTCACGGCTCGCCGACCGTCAAGTACCGCGGTATCTTCTTGAACGATGAACAACCTGCCCTTCAGTCTTGGGCTGCCACCAAGTTTACCAATGGCACTGGTGCGCCCAACACTGGCTCTCCTTTCAACTCGAAGTTCTATACCAAATTGTGCGTTCGGACGCCTTGTATCTCCTCCGCCTGTTATCCGACCTTACACACAGGTTCGAGTTAATCTTGCGTATGAAGGGAAATTACCTCTGGCCTGCTATGTGGAGTAGGTATGCAACCTTCATTCATAGGTTCCCGACATGCGATATAACTTTGTGCGTCCAGCGCTTTCGGCATAGATGATCCTCAGAATCAATTCCTCGCTGATATGTATGGTGTTGTCATGGGCACGAGGTACGCGTCTTCTTGGCCTGTGCTTAGCTGCGACTGACGGGAATCCAGTCACCAAGAACCTATGATGCGCTCCACCCCCGTCGAGTTCAGCATCGAGTACAAGAACGTCGCCTGGGACTACGTTGCCAACAACGAGACTATTAAGAAGTATTGGGTAGAGGGTGTCCAACGCGCCAAGAATTACGAGTCTGTCTACACTTTGGGCATGCGTGGCTTCGGAGACTGTACGTTTGGGTGATAATTCCCTTTTTCTGATTAATAACTCGGGCAAACAAAAAGTGCCTCTCTCTGAGGAGACGAATATTGCCCTTTTAGAGCAGGTCGTCCTGGACCAGACGGAGATATTTAAACAAGTCTTCGGCCAAGATTACGATGTCTCAACTATCCCTCAGATCTGGACCCTGTGTGAGTTACGGCCCTTGATTGTTAGTATCAGCGGTTCTAAGTTTTATTTACAGACAAGGAAGTCGAGGCGTACTATGAGGACGGTTTGCGAGTTCCCGACTACGTTACTCTCTTGTGGTCGGACGACAAGTGAGGAATTCTCATTGTTAAGTTGTTGGAGGACCCCTCACTAAGTGGAATAATAGCTGGGGCAATATTCGCCGTTTCCCTCTCGCATCTGAGCGCAATAGGACCGGCGGCGCTGGCGTCTACTACCACGTGAGTATCTCCTACCGTGATCTACTAACTGTTAACTCAATGGCCCTATATCTAGATCGACTACGTAAGTCTTGCCCTTGAGATCATTTGAGTGCTTTGCCCTAAGGCCGCATAGGTTGGAGATCCCCGTGACTACAAATGGATTGCTGTATGTCGCCTTGATAGACTCAAATGGTTTCTGCAACTGATGCAATGCCTTCTCAAATCTCAAATAGTCCAGCCAAATTGAGAAGATTTACGAACAAATGTCCGCCGCTGTTGCCTACGAGGCCACTCGTTTGTGGATCCTCAACGTTGGTGACCTCAAACCCTACGAGCGTGAGATTGAGTTCTTCCTTGGATACGGGTGGAACGCCACCCGTTGGAACCCCGAGAACCTCAACACTTTCGTCACTGGCTGGGCTCAGCGTGAATTCGATGTTCCCGAGAAGACTGCCGCTCAGATTGTCAACATCGTCGCCAATTTGACCAAGTTCAACGCACGTCGCAAGCCCGAGCTTCTCAGCCCGACTACCTACAGCCTCGTTGACTACCGCGAGTGAGTTTCGTCGTACAAAGTTAGGCTATTGGTCTGATCATCTCCTTTTAGGGCCGATAACGTTCTAGCTGCCTGGGACGAATTGGAGAAGTCTTCCACTGCCATCTACAATAGCCTTTCCCGCGACTTCAAGCCTTCCTATTTCCAGCTTGTTCACTATCCCGTTCTCGCTAGCAGCAATGTTGGCAAATTGGTATGCCTCTCCATTATTGACGTGATTTCATATGTGTGAAACATTGATTCTTCAGATCATTTATGCTGGTCTTAATAACCTCAGGGCATCTCAGGCTAGAGTGTGTCAGGTTCCTTTAGATCTGAAGTAAAATGGCGCTGACTCAATGATAGTTGAGTACTAACGATCTTGCGGACACCGTTGAAGAGCTCTTCGAGCATGACTTTGACCTCGAAACCCAGTACAACGCACTCCTCGACGGCAAGTGGGACCAGTACGCTATTTCTCACGTTTCCAGCCCTAGAACCATGCTAACTGCTTCCACAGCATGATGGACCAGACTCGTCTTGGCTACTACTACTGGCAGCAACCTATGACCAACACGTATGTACACCTCCATATTGTCTCCAAGAACCGGCTTAACGTCAATATTAGCATGCCCGCGATTAACCGCGTCCAGCGCAGGAAGCAGGGATTGGCTGGAGTTATGAGGATTATTCCCGAGGGTACTCGCGGGGCTTGGTAAGTACCCCCATTTCTACGCGCCTTGCTTATATTCATCGTATTGCCCGCAATAAAGGCCCGGTGACAACCCATCCCAATGCGAGCAAGGTTACAGCTGCCCTCCTCCCTCTATGTCCTTGGACAACTTCTCTCCCATCACTAACCGTTACGTCGACGTTGCTGCTGGTGGTCCCGTTCCTTTCACTTTCACAGTCACTAGCAGCGCTCCTTGGATCAAGCTTTCCGTTACCAAGGGTAGCATATCCCCCGAATCCCCCGAACAGCGTGTCTATCTCGAAGTTGCTGACTGGGACCAACTCAAAGACGGCGCCAACTCCGCTCGGGTTACTTTTAAGGCCACTGCCGCTGGTCAGCCTGACATGTCCGTTACTGTTACTATCAATGCTCAGAAGAACACTGTTGATGGTGGATTTAAGGGTGCGCTTTTCGTTCCTTGTCTTCATCTGAGTGCTGACGTTCTTTAGGTTTCGTTGAGGGTGCTGGGGTCGTCTCCATTGAGGCTGCTCATGCCACTCGGAACAATGCCGTGAATGGCATCTCCTGGAAGGAATTACCTGGCTATGGTCGTACCGTTTCCGCCATGAGTCCTTTCCCCCGTACCGATGAGGCCTTCGATGTCGGCTCTGGTCCTTCTCTGTACGTATCTACTCCCTGCCGATTCCACAGACATGCTCTAACCACTTCCCTTCACCCTTCACCTCAGGGAATACGATTTCTACAACTTCAACACCAGCGGCAGTAACCTTACGGTCACTGTTTATGTCTCTCCCTCCTTGAACGCCCTCGGCACCGATCGCCCTCTCCGCCTCGCTGTTCAACTCGACTCCCAGAATGCCCAGACCGCTCAGCCTATCCCTAACGCTGAACCTGGAGCCCTTCCCTCCGCTTGGGGTGGTGTCGACGGTTTCGTCGCCAACTCTATTGTCCCCGTTAATAGCACTTGGAATAACGTCAACGCTGGTACTCACACCCTCAAGATCTGGATGGTCGAGCCTACTGTTGTCGTTCAGAAAATTGTCATTGGTAAGCTATTTTTCTGTTGTTGAAATTGGAATATAGCTGATGTTGGGTTGTAGATGCTGGAGGCCTTCGTCCTAGCTACCTTGGCCCTCCTGAGAGTGTCCGGGTCTAATTGATGGTGGATTGTCTACATAATCAAGACAAAATTGTTTAATTTACTGGGTTATCTGACGTTGAGTCTCTACCCTGCTTTCTATTCTACATCTGTTTTCTGTCTATATGCATGGCGTTGCACGAACGCGGCCAAGGATCAAATATATATTTATGTAATTGATACAATCTCTTCATTTATAACCTCCGAAAGAGTGCATGGAGCTCTGAGGACGAAAGTGTTGAATCGCCCATTCGAGTCTTTGCTCCTTCGAGCCATCGGCGTAGTGGAGCCTTTTGGAGATCCGATACTCGCCCATTGCAAGTTACAATGTAGGTATACAACAAACTAAATGGCGAGACAATTAGCAGACTTAGTTAAAAGGAGTGATATCAAACTTACTGTAGCGCCTTTTCCTCGAAATCAGTATCTGGTTCAGTCTGGTCCCCATCCTCTCCGTAAGGTAGAGGATTCGTCAAAGCGGAAATAACGGCATCAGCAATCGCGTGCTCGTCAAATGCAGCCCGGACGATCTTCGAGGTATCATTTCGGCTGGGATCCTTGAGGTGCACAACGTGTGAGTTTGCGTGAATCGGTTGTGAGTTGTTGGGTCTCGGTTCGTCGACGGTATGTAATGAAGGGCTCGCCGTTGTGGAGGATTGGGAGGATGGATTAGGCGACTGCGACGTGGTTGGGTCCAGAGTGGGTGTCAGAAGGGTGTTGAGGAGGAAGACAACTTTTCTGCGGACAGCAATCTCTGGGTCTAAAAAAGTAGTGAAACGATTGAGCATTCTAATCACGTCGTTGTCATAAGGGAACAAGGGCTTACCTTTCAGAGCTTCGCAAAGCTTGGGCCACCCATCGACTTCGGGGGAGCCGAGAGCGGCGACTGCAGGTGCATTGTGCTTCAGTAGTCCTGAGAGGGTATAAATTGCTTTTGACCGTGCCGCGAGGGTTGAAGATGGTGATGGCGTAAGGAACGCTAAGAGAGTGGGTAGAGGATTTCGGGAGAGGTACTAGATGCGATATCTCAGAATTTTCCTCGTTTGTTGTTGTGGAGGGGAACGCACCTCGTCCTGAGCTGCTGGATTATTCTGTATGGCGGTGCCAATGATCCAGAGCACTTGGACCTTGATGTCAACGGATGAATCCTCAGAGGTCAGAAGAGACAAGAGTGGGTCCCAGAGACGGAGCTTTGCTAGATCTGGTATATGTTGTCAGATATTAAATTCGAGTGCTGGGATATGTGTATACCATTGGCATTATCGATTTGCTCGACAAGCTATGTATTCAAGTGGTGATGTCAGTTTCCATCGGCCCTGAGCCGGAAGAAGCATAAAGACTCACCATTTCCAAATGATCGAGCGCAGCCAGCCGGTCGTCCTCGCTTTTCGTTGCGTCCGTCGCAACGGCTATGTCTTCTTTCATCTGCTCCGCATCCGGCTTTCCTAGGATCAAGTCAATGATTTCTGGGTCTATTTTCTGGCGCGTCACAGGTGGTTTGTCGCTAGCGGCTGAATCGAAGGGCGTTGAGTGCTCCAAAGACCATCGAAGTATGGACTGCATGACGGAGATGTACAGGAGAGAAGAAGGCGGTGGTGTTCTGCCATGGACATTTATGAGGAACTATATTTGTCAAAGGCCTGGTATGTTGGTGGAGGTCCGGGAAGGTACTCGAATAATGTGGAAGTGATCACGTGAGGTAACGTTGTTGTTGTTGTATTCTGCATTTCTATACCGCTACAAGCAAACTGACTGCTAAGACGCGGTCGGGCTGGAGCCCGGAACAATGGGGTACAGTCAACAGTTATAAGGTTCAGAGTATTTTTGTGGAGTTTTCTGGTAGAAGCATAAACGTCATCATAGGCAGCATAACCCAACACCCATCACAGCCACACATTCAGCAGGGTACACCGGTATTCGGTGCGGTCGGCGGGTCTACTGTGGGGAGGTAGAATACTCTCACTCGGCTTCGGGAATCGAACCCTCGCCTCCACAGCAGAGAAATGCGAGGAGTAACCAATGTGGCGGGGGGATTACCACTACTCCATCGTGCCCCCCATGTGAGGTAACGTATTCCAAACATGGCCTCCGTTATGTTTGTTGTGATATGTCGGGCGGTTTGTTCATATTAAGTACTCCTCTTCTTCTTGTATGCTTGAGTACTAGCATCGTAAACCAGAGTTTACCCAGAATGGTTGGTCATTCTTTTATTTCTACGCTCAATCATGTCTGCAGCTATTTCGGAACGCAGAGTTAGTGATACCCTCAGCCAAAACAAAAAATGTCGAAGTCAGAACGAGAACGAGGTTTTTCTTATACATACGCGTAAGCCAACACCTCAGAACTATGCGAACTACCCCTATTCATCTCGAGGCTAAAGACGCGAAGACTTTGTTTTCCCACAACGATAAACAAAGATTTCACTCCCTCCCTAGCACTGACACCCATCAAATGGAGGCCGCCAACCCCATACGAGGACGAGGACTGATGGATGGACGACCTGTTCAGTGTGTCTGATTAAGAGGACATTGAGATGAAAATGTTGCAACGCAACACTCCAGCTGTCGGCTACTGCAGAAAGGAGTCGACACACCTGACAGACCTATCCTAGGATGGCAATACCAATAGAACGGTGAAGAGTGCTTCAATACGGTGTCACTACATCTTTAATGCTGTCCCAACAGCTTTACACTTCTTCGGATAATGATTGATCTTGCCCTCTTTCCCTGGGCCGTCCAAGAGATCCGGGGAGTTAAATGAAACAAAATTGATACACCTCTCTTGCCAATTGGTTCATGCTCCAGTAAGGTTAGGTCTGACTTCACGACTTTATCTCATTTCCAGTGCTCTTTACAGATCCAATAGCATGCCTCCGCCTCATAGATGGCACATTCGTAACGCTTAGTCTGGTATAAAAACACCGTTTGAACCAAACTATAATCGGACTAACGGCGATTCATCTGACCGCCTGCAGGTCCGAGCAAGATATGGCCTCGTATGTATTTTAATTTTATTCTTTCCTCCAAGAACCCTGTCGACTTGCAGTCCTAGGGTGCTCATGGAGTCAGAGCTACACAACGTCTGGCCCATGCAATTTACAACCTCTGCTCTTCCGGTTGCGTCAAGGTATGCCATGGCTTTGTTAAATAAGAGACTGAGATGTGCAGAGGGCGATCTACAGTAGCGAGCAAAAGTATTGCACGCCAGTCACGTGACCTTATCAGAGCCCTCTCCTCGTCATAGATTACTACTTNTTCGAATGAAGTACATTTCGATTAATTAAAGGTGGATTCACGACGAGTAGAGAACGGAATGTGTGTCACGTGACCGGCGTGCAATACTTTTGCTCGCTACTGTATTCAACACTTCCAACGTGATAGATGAAAGATCAGACATTGAGTTGGTGATGTACATATTGTAGGTAAATAAAATGAGCATAGGGTGTTAGCCAAAGACCATTATTCCACAGTTGTCCAGAGATTAGATCCAAACCAAGGTCGGAAGTGTATGAAGGGAGACGCATAATCTATGATACTCTACAGAATTTTGATTTTCAAGTCCACCTTCTCTGTTCATGGGCTGTTGTCCTGAGCAGCTCGGTTGCCTGCCCTTCATTGATGCACTACAGTTAGCGACGCTGTCGATGCATCTGCCGAGTCATCCGCCTCTCCTGCTGTGCCAATATCTCATTACGCACCAAACTCCAGTCTCCCGTCTCCGTACGGAATGCTAAGCTCTGAACCTCCGCAACTGCACCATTGTTCATACTACTACTTTTCCGACTGACACTATGGTTATCTCCAGCCTTTCCAGACGTCCGTGGGACAAAAACGTTGAGCAGTGCGGGACAACTGCGTGAAGGACGGAGGTGGTATGGGATCGTTGCAGGGCGAGAGGGATTAGATGGGTATAGGGCATTCAGAGTCCGACTTCGTGGTTTGTGTCGGTTATACCCAAGGGTTGCGTTCGAGGGTGGATTCTCGAAGGTGCCGAGGAGAGATACGGAAGTATCGGACATCTCTGTGAGGACAAGGACGGAGCCTTCGAAGCCATAGTTAGGCGCATCCGGGCGTCGCGTCCTCCTGGTTGTGAGGTATTCCGAAGTTGTGGTGGAGTCTTCATCTCCTTCGTTCGGGTAGATACGAGAATACATCCATGTTACGAGGACAAGGAGGTTGCACATCATTAAATAGATAGCAACCTGAAATTTTGCGAAGCGAGGATATCAATACAAGCCCTCGAGTGACACCTTCGAGGATGGTACTAACCTCAATTTGGGCAAAGACGCCAATCCATGGACCCTTTTGCTTAAAAATGAGTACGCTACGCACAATACTCGTTGTTGTCAGTAGAACGTTACTCGCGAAAACTGAGAATATCAGGATTCGTCGTTTGCGGCTGAGTTTTGCGCCCCAGAGCAGATACGCTGGTGAGCATATCAACCACATATCAGCCGCCAGACTTGCTGGTACCAGGAAATAAACTTCTGAGGGACTTTACAAGGATGAGCATGGTAATAACACTTACTGCAGAGTTCCAGAATTCCAGTCGTCTTCGAAATGTGACACCTGGCTATATTCACATTGACCGAACCTCCTCCGCAGATGAAGAGCGTCTGTATGAGTAGTCCGATCCACATCAACACGAAGAGCGCCGATACGCCTTTGGCTATATGACGTCCTGGCCCGGGAGGAACCAACCGAACGATACTGACAGCGATACTGAGTCTTGCCCCCCAAAGTGTGGACGTGAAGGCGGCGAGTGAAATCCGGCGAAGGATGTTCGCCGTGTGAGCGTCGGTTTCTTGCACTAAATGAAAAAGAACGACGTAGGTCAGCAATCCAGTTTGATTTATTGTGATTTTATGATTGATTGAGAGTAAGATGATTCCTCGCCTTAGAGTCTCGAGCCTTGAAGAACAGATTAATGAAACCGGATGCCCGCACCTTTACGTATGCCGTATGCGACCACTGTCGTGCACTCGCATAGCAGAGCGACGAGTGCCCAGAAGTCATCCCACCACAGGCGACATGTACGCTTGCGGTAAACGAGTCGAGTTATACATGCAAGTATTGCAAGCGCGTGAACGGGGGCGAGAATGACTGGTTGCCATGAGGGTGAGCAACCAACAACGAACTGAAATATGGCTCAAGATTCACGTACTTTTAGCCACTTCCCAGCGGGAGAGTACCATAGGCGAGACGACTGTTGTGTTATAGAGGAGATAAAATAAGCGCGATACGTGGGACTGAGGCGAGGATGCTGTTTCTGATAGTCCGCTCGGTCGTAGTTGAAGACCAAGGCTCATGAAATAGTACTGCGGTGCCTTGGCAGTGCATCCATGAAGAGTTAGAGGTATATGAAAGAGAATCACGAATGAAGGTCAATGAGACGGAGGTCAGAAAGAAAGAAGACTGAGTAAATCCCGAAGGCCCGCTAGGAATGCAATCGTACGAGAAGCCAGGGGAAAACATCAACGCAGGACCCAGGTGTAATATAAACTTGTAGGCCGTCGTGACCAAATGGTGAGCTGAGAAGTGATCGAAGGTTACTCGCTAGAATGGTGACGTAAGTTTCGGAAACATGGAGACCATCTGTTGAATTTGATTGGAGAGCCCATTGCTATCTTATTCATTTCTGAATATCCAGGAGTTTGGTCTGCCCTTTTTCAAGTAGAATTCCGGACTTCATCGAAAGCAACCTATGCTTTCCAGGAGTTTGGCCTGCCCTTTTTCAAGTAGAATTCCGGGCTTCAATCGGAAGCAACCTATCCTTTCCAGGGTCAACTTCGATTGGATGTTGAATTAACGGAGGCGTCAGCGAATTACCCCCTAGGCATGATCGGTTTGTGTTGTTGCTTGAGCTCACTCTAGACGACTCCGGCGATTAGGAGCAACGGAACTTGTGATGATGTACGTTCCCGCATTGCATTCTCGATTACAGCGTGCACACAAAGCGCTCGCCGCTGAGTACGAAAAAGTTCGTGATCAGCAACAAAAGGTACAGTAACGAAGACTTGATTCATCTCGGAGTCATAATCACATATCCTCGCAAATCTAATCAAGACAGCTAGCACAATGATAAACACTAATGTTCAGGTATGGCGACTAAACCCATTGGACCTCGAACCTCCGTTCCTTCATATCCCTGAATCTAGATTCCCATGGCCGCCAGCACCATAGCGTCTGGCCGTCCTCGAGATTTTCACAGACTTTGAGCCAGCCTAGGATCTGAGCTCCAACAAGTCCAAATTAGTCACACCCATGGACCCGGCCTATCCAATTCGAAGGTTGTGCTCGAGGCTGCAACAGCGACTGTGGCGGTGATCGGAGGGACTACAAGACCGCCGGCGGTCACGAGCACTCTTGGCCTTATACAATCAACTTGATCAACTCTGTCATAGTTCATACCTGCCATAACCCACAACGCTCTCCAGGCACCGAGTGGGCTTCTTTGTGTTTTATTGCTAAGCTGGTCCTTTGACTTCCGTCACGTCCACTGGCGTCGTGGAATGATCTGCGTTTTATCCTATCTGGGCCGCTCCATTCTTATCCGCAGGATTACGATCGTTCGTCTCGTTCACTACGAGCGTCGGCTTGATCGCTGTCGCTCTAAGTGTATGTACAAGACGAATATTAATCGTATTCTTGACGACGCCAATATCGGGGCATGTCCTTGTACCAATATCTGAGAGAGAGCCGAGAATGTGTAGTCCACTGCGAAGGCATGCACTGGGGCATTCTTTACTCGGGTGGTGTGGGACTCGAGCCGGCTAGAGCTTCCAGTGGCCTGGTGTGATTGGCCAGTCCAACTTCTAACTCCCCCCTTCGTCCCTAGCTGAATAGCCCCTAACCAAGTATCCTCACAATCCAATCATGAGCAGACATTCCGAAGCGACAGTGCATCCCCAAGTACACACGGACTCATACCAATACGGCGTTCGTTACTATCGCGGCGTCTACACATCCCAAAATCCCTCTTGACAAACGCATGCATGGGTATTTTGCACCTGCGACTTTATATTTCGCCAGCAAATTTATAGCAAGTTTGCTTTTATGTTTCGAGGCCGCATCCTCCCGCTGGTAAACAGAGACCACACTTCAATATCTAATCTGGATCTATGATTCTGTTCTATCGCAAGAATAAACAGGCGTATAGAAAGACAGCATAATGATTAGATCCTCTAAGGTTCGGTTGATTTTTAGATCAAAGACTTTATAATCAGATGTTACGCTGTGTTTCGGACTTGCACTATAGTCAGGAAAACGAGGGTTTGATGATGCCATACCAACCGATATTCCGGAATTCGTAATGGTGTAAGGGTTATTGTTGCAACCGATCGCCTTCCTCTTCGACCTCACCGCCTGGGTTTGGAACACTCACAGTCCATTCTCCCTTCCACCCAAGACTCATTGCCGGTTGTTCCCGTTTACGTTGGGGTTATCGCAACAAACAACCGTGCGGGGATAGCAACGCGCGTGGTTACAAGGTGTGCACTTGTGACAACCTCAAGCGTGCTTTGGGTGATAGAAACAATAGGTTATTCATCGATTTCACGGGGAAGCGAGAGTAGTGGCGTGATTGTGGTGAGCCGAAGTGCATAGAACTGTATAGGTAACGATTGTATCTGGTCCTCTATGCGTTTTGCATCCAACCCCTGAGCCCCGCTCGCTCAGACCAACTCGACTTCCAGCTGCTATATGGAGCGAGTCGTACCAGTGTAATGATTATATCGTTACTTCCAGTTGAACAAAAGCCGAGGCGAGCAACAATTGGTGTGAGGTACTTGTGGTGATTGTGCGACGTCTGTGTGGCAACACTAAAGGAGTCGGGGGTGACTGAGTCGTAGGCCGTGGAAATGGTTATACTTGAGTGGAAGTATTAGACTGCCAACAATAGAGAGATGGTGGGTATCGACGGACGCCCTCGCCCCGGAGGACCCAGGCCACTTAGGAGCAAGCCAACAAAATCACCCCCGAGCAATCAAAGGGAATGCATGGATTGGAGCAAGCACGGACAGAACAATTTCCTCCCCATCAATTGATTCAGGCCTGTAAAGAGACGGCCGTTCTTCTCTTATGTCGTCTCGATATTCAGTGGGGGGAATCGAGGCGTTATATTCAAGACCCTGGATGAGACGAGCGGTATACAGTCGTCTCTCTCTTAACTGATAGGTCTCCGTGGACATCTTGAGCTATCAGTTACGACAGGGTATCGGTTTTGAAAGCGGACCATATATTATGTAATACGCTCTAGCCTAATAGACATCAATGGTGAAGAGTGCGAATAACATTTATTTACGATGAAGGAAATCTGTAATGTGAGTGACTTTCAGTGAACTGGCTTGGGCAGCACGAATTTCTCGAGAATAAGCTCTCAAGGTGT